>OY979701.1:36388324-36444324 GCA_963855925.1 Inga laurina
ATTCAAAATTGTATCTAGATATATCAATTGATTGATCATATGAAGGATATTCTAGTTTATTGTTTTGATCAGGTTAAATATTCCAGATATTATCTAATTATTTTAAATATTATTAGTTTAATATATTTTGGATAAAATATCTTTTGATTATAACCCGCATGAGATTTGGATAGAGATTTAGTTTAGGGTGGTAAGCTATTAAAAACCTTGATGGAAGGTTATAAATAGCGTAGGCTAAGTCTTAGAGTAGTAACTTGGAAAACTCACTTACTTGCTCCTTAGGTTCTCTCACGGGTGATAGCTATTCCGAGACCATCACTGAGCCTCATCTTCTCATTAGAAGAAGCCCGAACATATTCTATTCTATTCTTATTTTAACTCTTTCTTATTCTCTAGAATTTTCAGGTTGTGAGATGCTACATGCAGAATCACTATAGTTGGAGGTATTTCATCAAGTCTTTCGTTGCTGCTGCTGCTCTCTCTTATGGAATTTACACAATATATTTGGAATCCTTATTGTTAAATTATTCCAACATGTGGCATCAGAGCAAGTTTTTTGATTCCCTTCTGCCTAGTATTTTATGCATTCTATTTTATTTTTCTATTCTGAAAAATAATACGAGAATAATTATGAAGCACGGCCTATGTGCTGTTTTCCATTATTTCTCTTTGTTTGAGTTTTCGGAATATTCTGCCATGATCTTAAGCTTTCGAGGTTTTCATATGATTTTATTTATATGCTAATGTTTAATATACGTCTGGGATGATTTCTAAGTTGATGGGAAGGTAATATTTATTCTCTCCAATAATCAGCATCTTATTTGTTGGCATTTTTTATTAAATTGCTCAGTTATTAACTCTTCTTAATGTCGTGTTTTTTGCCATTCATTTTGTTTTGGATTGCGCTTTTTGGATTTGCATGAGAACATCCCATTATGGCGTCCCGGTTTCGGGTTCAAAATCAATTACCTTTCTTTATTGTTTTTGCCAATCTTTCTAAATTCACGCCCTTAAATGGTTCCCCTTATTTCTCTATGAACATTGCCATTTAAAATGCCGATTAACTCACTGTTAAACAATCCCATTGTTGCGTTAGAGTTTTCAATTTGGTTCAATTTCAGAAAATTTTAATTTTGGGCAACATTCTTATTTTCAAAATTTAGATATTTGATTAAATAGTTGGATTTAATTTTTGGTTCATCTCATGAAATTCATGAAAGGTTTATTTGATCAAATACTTGAATGCTGATTTATTTTTATGTGCCATCTTAATTGTTTCAATATGGGAAAATTAATTTTGCCTATTTTTGCATTATTGTAATTTGCAAAATTTTGTTTTGGTATATCATTTAATTACCTTATTGGACGGTCTTTCAACTGTTTGAATTTTGCAAAATTACATTTGAGTTGTGTTAGATCTCATGTTTTGATGATAACAAAGAATGGTATGAAAAAGATTTGATAAACAAATAAGTTTGAACAAAGTAATAATAGCACAAAATCATCACTTGAAGTAAGCATTGGAGTAATGAAGAAAGGCCAAGAGAAAAAGCTAAGGAACTTGATCAGTGGCAAGTTTTCTAAAGGGTTACTCGAGTAGGTACTCGAGTAATGAGACAGAAACTTGAAGTAACCAGGTCAACCTTCAAGTAACCTGCCAACGTTACTCGAGTAAGCACTCGAGTAATAAGGTAAATGACTTCCAATTGCTCTCGGCCTGCTAACATTACTCGAGTAGCTACTCGAGTAACCAGGTAAATCACTTAGAGTTGCTCTCGGCCTGCCAATGTTACTCGAGTAAGTACTCGAGTAACCATGTAAAAGACTTCCAGTTGCTCTCGGCCTACCAATGATACTCGAGTCTGTACTCGAGTTACTCTGTTTCAAGAAATGTGTTGTTCTCGGCATTTTCAACCCTGCCAATGTTACTCGAGGAGCTACTCGAGTAACTCATTGTGGTAAGCAAAACCTGAAGGTATTACTCGAATAAAATAAAATGCTTTTCTCACACTTCACTTCAAGTTACTACTCGAGTATGCAGAGTTACTTAGAAGAAAAACTTCAAGTCACTACTCTAGTATGAAGAGTTAGTTGGAAGAGAACTTCAAGTCACTACCCGAGTAAGCTATGCAGAAAATTTATGTTTACTCGAGTAAGGACTCGAGTAACAAGGTAATCAAACTTGAAGTGCTCTCGGCCTTGAAATCCTGCCAACTTTAATGGAGTGAAGCATCGAGTAACCTAAAGTTTATTTGAGGGTTTACTCGAGTTGCTACTAGAGTAACTTGTGTAGTAAAGTGTGCCATACTCGAGTAAGTACAAGAGTAAACAGGTATTTCCAAAGGTTTGAAATTTTGTTTACTTCATGCATTACCCGAGTAATGTTATGTTTGCTTATTGACTTGCAGTTTATCAAAGTTTTCCCGATGATACTCGAGTATGTACTCAAGTAAACTTAAATGAATACTCGAGTATGCAAGTCCAGAAATTTAGAAATCATTCCGACGTTCATTGATTTGTTTCCTATATGATTAACCTTTCATTGTATTATTATTCTTAGCATATCCACAGATAAACAATGAAGATATCTTACCAAATAAGGAAAGTCAAATGCAACGTTCAAATGCCACCTACCACCACCTACCGCAAACGTATATTTTTCAAATACTGGAAAAGTAAACAGTGGCTGCGCACGCTCTAACGGACATGAAGAAATATGTTCCAACAATCATTACCAACGTATCTACATATATGGGAACATCCAAATAGAGAAAAATAACAAGAACACACACACAAACGTATCATCAAGTTGATTACTCTGTTTTACATTATACTTGTAATTCGATGCTTCAGTGATTCTTATTCACTCTGTGAGAGAGATATTTCATTCAAATTCAATATTTGTTATTGAGGTAACTTAAGGTTGTGGAACCTTGAGTTGGGATTGGATTACAACTTGTAAGGGGGAGTGAGTGTCCAGGCGAAGGAACTTGCTTGTACTGAGGTGCCAAGAAGCCACTGAATCTTAGAAGTTATAGTGAAACTCTCATAGAAGCTCTAAGGACTGGATGTAGGTCAAAGTGGTTATGGCCGAACCAGTATAACTCTCGGTGTACACTTCAGTGATATTTCTCCTTACTCTTTATTGCTTTATGTTCACCGTCAAGTTTTTATTTGCAACGAAATTTTAGTATCACCCAATTCACCCCCCTCTTGGGTGAAACGCTTGCTCTAACATTTGGTATCAGAGCGTAGGTCTTCTTATTAAGGCTTAACAACCTAAGAAGGATCCAATGGCAAGCATAGGTGAAGGAATTCTTCCTGACGGAGCATCCATCACTAGACCTCCAGGTTTTAGTGGAGAACACTTTTCTTTCTGGAAAGCAAAGTTCAGAGTATTTATGATGGGTACTGAATATGGGTTATGGGATGTGATTGAGAGTGGAAACTATTAGCCTACAAAGATTGTAGATTCTCAGAAAATTCCCAAGACTCCAGCGGAATATGATGAGAATGACAAGAAACTTATCACTCTCAACAGCAAGGCAATTCTGATGTTACAAAGTGCTTTGAGTCAAAGTGAATATTTCAGAATTTGCACACTTCCAACAGCAAAGGAAATGTGGGAAGCTCTGGAGATAGCTCATGAAGGAACTTCAGGAATAAAGGAGAATCAGATCAATACCTTGGTCACTGAATTCGATCTACTTCGATTGAAATCATGTGAGTCAATATCTGAATTCGAACTTAGATATACTCATCTTATTAATCAACTTTCAGCACTTGGGAAAATCTATGATCAACATACCCAAGTACGAAAGATTTTGAATATTCTTTCTAAAGAATGGGAGGCCAAAGTCACTGCGATAGAAGAAGCAAAAGGAGAATCAATGAGATCAGTTGCTTCTTTATTTGGAAGCCTTTCTGAATATGAAAGCAAACTAAAGTTCAAACGGGAACTAGATGACATCAGTGACAAGAGAAAGAAAGGCCTAGCACTAAAAGCAAAAGACGAAAATCAAGATGAGGATGAGGAGTTTGACGATGATGAAATGGGCCTAATCATAAAACGATTCAGAAAGTTCTACAAGAAAGGACAAGGGTTCAAACACTTTCAGAAAGGAGGAACTAGCAGCAAAGATTATATCATTTGCTATGAATGTGGAAAACTAGGACATATCAAATCAAAATGTCCAGAACTGAATCAAAAGAGCAAAGAAAAGAGAAAAGACAAATTCTTTAACAAAAAGAAGGCCTTTGTATCTGCTATATGGGGTGATAGTTCCTCTGATGAAGAAAGTGATGAAGAAGAAGTAGCCAATATATGTCTCGTTGCTCAAGAAGAAACCGAAGAAGAGGTAAATGATTTTGATCCTACCTATGATGAATTACTTTCTGAATATAATGCTTTACATTCTGAATTCATCAAAGTAGTTAAAGAATTAATTGTTTTCAAAAAGAAAAACAAAGCTCTTGAAATTGAACTTAAAGAAAGTTCAGAAAAGGATTGTGAAAATTGTTCTTCGTTGAAAAAGAAAAACACTGATCTCACAAAAACTCTTGAAAAATTTACACAAGGAAGTGAGATGCTAAATGTTATTTTGAAAGCTCAACGATTTGTAAATGATCGATCTGGAATTAGATATGATCCAAAATCAGATAAAAGGAAAGGTAGAAAGAAAGCAGGAGGTAAGTCATATTTGAATTATTTCCAGCATTCTGTGCATACATCAAATCCTTTTGCATTCTATAATTACTATAATAGAAAAGGTCATTATACTTCTTCATGCATTCATAAGAAAAAAGGAACGATAGGAACCTACAAATGGGTACTTAAAGGATCATATGTTTCCACAATTTCCTGTACTAACCCAAAAGGACCCAAAAAGAAGTGGGTACCTAAGAATTAATTGTATTTAATTGCAGATATGTCTCAAAGCATCCAAAAACAACAAATGGTACATAGACAGTGGATGCTCTAGACATATGACCGGTGATTTCGAAAGTTTTACTAAATTACAACCTAAAGAAGGTGGGAAGGTAAAATTTAGAGGAAATCAAACCGGAAGGATAGCAGGAATTGGTGAAATAAAAAATGACAAAGGCATACAAGTCAAAGATGTATACTATGTCGAAGGATTATGCCATAACTTGCTGAGTGTAAGTCAAAGTGCAGACAAAAACAACTGGGTAATATTTGACTCAGAGGAATGTCTAATTATCAACAAGAATGACTCACCACTTGATAAGAAGAATATCAAGGCTAAGCTTAGAGCAAAAAGGGAAGGTAATTGTTATACTCTAGATATTAGTAGAAATGAATCTGAAAACTGTTTTCTGAGTAATGCCGATGAAAGTTGGCTATGGCATAAGAGATTGGCTCATGTCAATATGCATCAATTAGGCAAACTACTGAAAAATGATTTAGTTCTTGGATTACCCAAAGTAAATTTCAAAAATGACTTGATTTGTGACGCATGTCAAAAGGGTAAATAAACTAAATCATCTTTCAAATTGAAAAAAGAGATTTCAACAAATAGACCACTACAATTATTACATATGGATTTAGTTGTCCTAGCAAGAGTTAAGAGTCTTGGTGGCAACTTATATTCATTGGTCATTGTTGATGATTTCTCCAAATTTATATGTGTTATTTTTCTATCATCAAAAGATGAAACCTTTGAAGAATTTATTATTTTTGCCAAGAAAGTGCAAAATGAGAAAGGTATGTCCATTGCAGGTATTAGGACCGATCATGGTGGAGAATTTGAAAATCAAGCCTTTGAAGAATATTGTGATACTAATGGCATTGATCACAATTTCTCTGCTCCAAGGACACCTCAACAAAATGGAGTTGTGGAACGTAAGAATAGAGTACTTACTGAAATGGCTAGAGCAATGTTAAATGAAAAGAATGTGTCTCAAGTGTTCTAGGCTGATGCTATGAGTACATCATGCTATATTTCAAATAGAGCCTATATTAGAACAAAACTTGGAAAGACACCATACGAGCTATACAAAAGAAGGAAGCCAAACATTGCTCATTTACACATCTTCAGTTGTAAGTGTTTCATTCATAATAATGGTAAAGATAACTTAGAAAAATTTGATTCTAAAATTGATGAAGGAATTTTCCTAGGGTATTCTAACCGAAGTAAAGCATATAGAGTTTTCAATAAAAGAACATGTGTTGTTGAAGAATCAATTCATATTGTATTTGATGAATTTGAATCTTCTGACAAAACCATTGATGAAGAACAGGAAGTTGTTTTAAATCAAGAAAATGGTCAATCTATTTCTAAATCTCTTATTCCAGAAGTTGATGAAACTAAGGAAGAACAGCAATCACTAGGACAACCTAGAGCCTGGAAATATAATAAAAGTCATCCCTTAGATCAAGTCATAGGAGATGTGATTGAAGGGATCAAAACTAGAAATAGAATTTTCAATGAAGTAAGTTTTTCTGCATTCATTTCTGAGATTGAACCTTCTAACATTAATGAAGCTCTATCAGACAATGATTGGGTTATAGCAATACAAGAAGAATTAAATCAATTTAAAAGAAATCAAGTTTGGGATTTGGTACCCCGACCCAAGGATCATCCGATCATTGGTACTAAATGGGTATTCAAGGACAAACTTGATGAATCCGCAATGATTGTCAGAAACAAGACAAGATTGGTGGCCAAAGGCTATAATCAGGAAGAAGGAATTGATTATGAGGAAATGTATGCTCCAGTAGCTAGATTGGAAGCTATACGTGTACTCTTAGCCTTTGCATGCATCAAAGGATTCAAACTCTATCAAATGAATGTAAAGAGTGCATTTCTAAATGGTTACATTATGGAAGAAGTATATGTAGAACAACCTCCAGGTTTTGAGGATGTAACTAAACCTGACCATGTTTTCAAACTCAAAAAGGCTTTATATGGTTTAAAACAAGCTCCTAGAGCATGGTACGAAAGGCTCAGTAAATTTCTTATTGATCAAGGTTTTGTACGGGGAAAAGTTGATACAACACTTTTTATAAAATGAAAACGTGATGTTATTTTAATTGTTCAAATATATGTTGATGATATTGTTTCGGTGCTACTAATGAATCTCTGTGTAAGGAATTTTCTGAGATAATGCAGGGAGAGTTTGAGATGTCAATGATGGGAGAACTGAATTTCTTTCTCGGTTTGCAAATCAAACAAAGAAAGAATGGAATCTTCATCTCTCAAACAAAGTATTTAAAAGAGTTATTGAAGAAGAATGGAATGGATGAAGCAAATGGAACGGACACACCTATGAGCTCAACTACGTTGCTTGATGCTGATGTCAAAGGGAAAGACTACAACATCACAAAATATAGAGGAATGATTAGATCATTACTCTATCTCACGGCAAGCAGACCGGACATCTAATTTAGTGTTGGATATGTGCAAGATATCAATCAGCACCAAAGGAATCACATGCTGAAATTGTCAAACAAATCTTTAGATACCTTGCTGACACACCAAAATTGGGTCTGTGGTATCCCAAAGAAAGAAGTGAATATCTAGTTGCATATTCAGATTCTGATCATGGAGGATACAAGATAGCCAGAAAGAGCCCCAGTGGACAAGAACAATTTCTTGGAGGATCTCTTGTATCATGGTTCAGCAAGAAACAAAATACTGTGTCTCTTTCGTCAACAGAAGCCGAATATGTTGCAGTCTCAAGTTGTTGTGCACAAGTGATATGGTTAAAAACACAACTACAAGATCTTGGTATCTATCTTAAAGAAATACCAATCTATTGTGGCAATACAAGCACGATAAGCTTGGCAAAGAATCCAGTTCAACATTCTAGAACCAAGCATATCAATGTCAGACATCACTTCATTAGAGATCATGTCCAAAAGAAAGATGTGAAAGTGATATTCATTCCTACTCATCTTCAACTAGCAAACCTCTTGCAAAAGAACAATTTCTATACATTAGAAGAGAATTGGGAATAGTAAATCCAATGAATTGTAAGTTATTTCAGTTTCTCATAATATTAGATGAATTCATTTGATAATGTTTTGATGATTACTAATTTAAGCATCGGAGTATGTAGAAACTTGTTTTGCCTGAAGATTGAAACTCTGTTTTGAGAAATAAAAACAGAGGTTATCAGAGGACACCTTTACTGGAGTACCAACTTCAAGTAATGACTGATAGTGAAGCATTACCCGAGGAACAACTTGAAGTAAAAGAGCACTTTACTCGAGTAACTACTCGAGTAATGATCTTCCAAAACTAGAAGTAATGTATCAAGTTTCTTGGATTTTGAATCAAACGGTTCATTGGTGAGAAATGAACAGTCCAAACTAGAATTGACAGGTTACCCGAGGGAAGCCTCGAGTAAACTTGAAGCTTACTTGAGTAAGGACTCGAGTAACTGCAGGTCCAGATCACCAATTTGATGAGAATCGACTCAAATCTGCTCTAAATTGGGTATAAAATGATCAAGGGAACATACATGGATAATTACAGTAGGTACGCAACTTAAATGAATTATTTTAGAAATTTTCTGTATGATCACTCGAGCATGGACTCGAGTAAACATGCAATTTACTCGAGTAAACATGCAATTAAAGAAGGGCGGCTATCTAGGAGGCAACCAAAAACTTATTTTCCTTATTCATTAATTTTTCTTTTATACTCACTGAAGCACATAACACTACATTTAAGATTTTAGTTCTAATCATTTTCATTTTAAGTTAACATGGAGGAATCTCTTATAAAGTTTAAAAACAAGTTCCCCACTCTTCCCAAAGATATGCTCAGTATGATCTATAGTTGTCGACTTGAAAGAATGAAGATATTCAAGCGTTTAGGCCTTCCTGAGGATGTATGCTGGATCATTGAAGCTAAGGTATGTTTAGCAGGTGAGATTCATAAGTCAATTATTAAAATTATGCCAAGAATGGGAAGAAGTTCTTACTCCAAAAAGAGAAGAGCTAAAAGAATGAAGGTTTGTCATAAATGTGCAAGGTGGACATATGATAAGCACTGTAAGAGCAAATGTATGGTTTCTATAAATCGAGAAGATAAAATTGAATTCATAAAGGATGGACTGAGTAAGGAATCATTGGATGATATTATTCAAACTCTTGAGACCTATCCTAGTTGTAATGTACATCGTATTCTTCTCAATTTAATGAACATATTTAATAAAGAAAAAGAGCACTACTATCATGGGAATCTGACATTAAAAGACCATGTTTGCTAGTTTATAAGAAAACTGGATGGGAAGCAAATCCTCGATTCAAGAAAGCGTTTAAGCCAATACTGGACGTAAAACTAGAGGAAGATGTGAGCCATAATCACAACTACTATTCATAATCATACTTTTGTCTAATTTGTCTCATCTTTTCAATAACTTTTGAATTTTTTACTCATTTTGTTTAGTTTTTTCACGCAACAGCCTACCGGTCATTTGTGTCATAATTTTTTTCAAACTTCTTCGAAAAATGCGTGATTTACGTGATCTTGTTGTCATTGTTTTAATAGTATAAATATGCACTCTTCCACTTGTAAACACAAAATGTCCGAGAGAAAAGATTGAGAAAAAGGGTATCACACTAAAATGTAGATTTAAGTCTATATGCATTTTTGGTGAAACTAATTTAGGAAAGGATGGAGAGTTTCTAACTGCAGCAAAAGAACTTGGAAATGCATTAGCTGCTAGAACGATCAACTTTGTATACAGGGGAGGCATATAGGGCCAAAGGGGAAGTATGGCCATTTTTGCAACCATTAATGGAAGCAAGGGTTTGAGTGTAAGGATGAAGGAGTTGGAAGATCACATCTTTTCCTTAGGACAAGAGTTACATATTTCAAGATTGCCTAAATGAATGGGACGCATGTTCTACCATGCTGAAGCTTTTATCACCCTACCCGATGGTTTGGAAACATTGGATGGGATTTTTAGCGTTGCATATTGGGCTAAACTAAAATTTCACAAAAATCCATTAGGATTGTTAAATTTTAATGATTTTTATGATGATTTGTCGTCTTTTTTTTATCATGTTGTAAAAACAGGATTCATAACCCAAGCGACTCTCCATTCCATAATTTCTGCACTAACTGCTAATGAGGTGCTTGATTAACTACAAACCTATGAACCTAAACTAGATCTATTAGTCAAGAAAATAGGTGGGCAATCTTCAAATAGCAGTCAAAAGCAGAATCTAGATACCACTCTTTGGTTGTAACTTTTCTTAATCTTTTGGTTTTACTCTTAGCATTTTGATTTACTTTATTATGTGTTTATGTTTTTAAATAAAAACTTTCTCTAAGCTCTAAAAGACATTGAGAACAATGTCTGATTTAGATTGGGGGAGGAGTAGTGAAAAAAATTTATTTAGTTAGTTAGTAAAACCATTAGATGCATGGGGTGTGAAAAAATTGGCAGAGTAAAGAGTTATTCTTAACTCTTAAGAGGCATTTTATTAGTTGCATGTTTTTGTTTTCTAAAAAAATTTTTAAAAAAAAAATCATCTTGTTTAGGTGCTTTTTAATGATTTGAAAAAGTATATAAGTTTTAAGTATGGATAAACTAAATTTTGAGATTTCATAGCATGATTGAATAACTGATTGTTGCTATTGGTGACGAATTTTGAAACTTAATGAGCTAAGTTTAAAAGCCCTTGAACATGAGCTTTTGAGCCTATTTGATTAATGATGATTATTTCTCTTGTGTGTGATATTCACCTATTAAGTTATCAATTTATAACTTGCTTTAAATCTAGTTGAGATTACATTTCACATATACATTCAAAAATGATAAAGACATTCATTTTCTTTCTTTAGTCAGAGCTAAATAGCCAACCTTATAATTATATCATTGATAAGCCCCTTTGAACCTAATTGATTGTTTCTTTGTTCTTAATCTATTAACATGTGTTTTAATGATATATCAAGTGCTTCTACCTAATTCAAAAGACTAGCATAGCATTTGAAATTTTTGTGAAATGTTATCTTTAACAAGTGTGGGGGTGTATATATCATCAACTTTAGAGTTGCAGAATTATGCCAAAAAAGAAAAAGAAAAAGAAATATTGAGTATTTGAATTAAACTTGTGGGATGTTGTGATGACCCTTTTTTCAATTTCCTTATTAATCTTTTAAATGTAGTCCTTCATATCACGTTTTACATTCCCTTTACCTAATTCCAATTACAACCCTTAATAAGTCCTTTTGATTTGAATTATGCATGTGAATTAGATAGTAGAAATTGAGATTTTTAGCAAGCTTATGGTAGTGCAATTTTTTCTGTTGAATTTGAGTGAAACACTTACCTTTAAACGCTTGAGAGATTGAGAGAACAAGTCACAATTACGAATTCGGTTCGTTCATTTTCAAATAAAGTTACCAGTTTATATTTTCAATAATTCATGAATACTATGATCTCTTTATTCTTCAATTATACTTTTGCTTAAAACTTGACACTTGAGTTTTTTGGTAGTATGGTAAGAATTTATTAGTCACTCCTTGTTGTCAAGGACGTCCAAGAGCTAAGTGTACAGGAATTTGATAAGTAAAATATTTTCATATTTATTTTCCCTTATATGATGACTTTATGGATGATGTTTGAGCTTAATATAATGAATGTGAGTGTAATTGATAAATAAATAATGATCTTGGCATAAAATAAAATTTATCAAAAAATACTAAATTTTAACCCTATTTCAGTTTTCATCAATATCTGGAGCTTTAGATGTTAGATTGGGATGTTTTTTATATGGATAAAAAGCTAAGAAAAAGCTCTACAACTTTTCTGTTGAAACCAAAACCCAGTTCAGTCTTCAAGGGTTCTGAATTTTGCTTGGAAGTTGAGAATGTGAATTTGTCTTGTTTGACCTTTGCCCACTAATTTGACCATAACTTGAGTTGCAAATATTGAAATGAGGAGCTTCTAATTGTGTCTTCAAGCTAAGATTCAGAGCTACAACTTTCATACATATCAAAATGTGAAATTCCACTACTTTAAATGTCAAAATTAAGCAGTAATCAAGAAGCATAATTGTCATAAGGTCAAAATTGGTGGCTTAAGATCAAGTTTTATGCCTAACAAGTTGAAATCCTTACACCCCATTCATCTATAAATAGAGAAGTGGAAGAAACAAGGAGAGCACTCCATCTTAGATTTTAATTTCATGCATTGTAATGTTTCTTAATTTGCATGCCTTCTTCATGGAAGGATTATGTAGTCCTCCTATTATAGATGGTATAAGTTGCTGCCTACATGAAAGGTTTTACCTCCTATATGAAAGGCTAGATTTTTTCATTTTCATGCATCTTATAGTTGTATCTTTGTGATTTAGAATTTAATAATTAAGTTTCATGCAATGTTTATGAAATTTTCAATTTATTTTGTTTTAATTTTATCATGAGCTAAATTTTTATTTTCCTAGGGTGATGATATAACTTACTAATGAAGGATTAAATCTTAACTTATTAAATTTAGTTTTAATTTTTCCTTCATGATTGAGTTTTGATTATTGTCTTAATGTTTTTGAATGTTTTCAATATATATGTTGATACTAGAAAGATATGCATGTGTATAGACCCTATAATTAAAATCATAATCTGCCTATGAAATAGGAATATATTCATTTAGGTTGTGTAGTCTTAATGAGTTCCATAAATCTTAATGCATGATTAATTGCTTTAATTCATATAGAAATATATTGAATTTACAATTAATTATAGAATTGTTTGACTTTGGAAGAGGCTAGTAATTAAATTAGAGAAACTAGACTATCAATCATGTGGAATAAATTGGACCAGAATAGATAGGTGATTCAGTCCGGAATTTGCTAAGTGAAATTTAATCCTTAAAGTTTTTTCTCATAGTTTTTTTCATATTATTTGTATTTATATTTAATCATTTTTAATTTTATAATCTCAATCACCAACTAATCAATCGACTTAATAGAATTAAAATTACTAATTTTGATGCTTAGTGATCAATCCTCATAGAAACGATACTTTATTCACTTTTATATTACTTATTTACGACAATATATATTTACATTTTTTAATAAATTATTTACACTCGTAACACATTTTCACGTAAATTTGAACTTGTTCCACCCTTGAAAAACTTTAAATGTGGTATTTTGGCAAATATTTTGTAGAGTGTAACATTTAGGCATTTTGTTTTACTGTTTAGCGTATATAGGTCAAAAAGTGCATGTTGATACCATTCATGACCATCTGATTGTGTTCTCTTCAAAAAAAAAAAACAAAAGATTCGCAATAAAAAAAAAAATACAAAAGGGTCACACTCAACCGAATTTGCCAAAAACCAAAAAAAAAAAAAAAAAAAAAAAAAAAAAACTCCTTGCCTTGGTATTGTACCGGGCATCACCTTCCTTGTAACCTCATAATTTTTATTTCTATGATTTAATTAATATTAAAAAAGAGATTATTTCATGATAAATGAAATTTATCATTTTGAAATTAAAAAATGCCCAAAATATAACTTAAAAAAATAAAATATATTATACAGTAGTAATAAAGAATTGGAAAAAACAATGAATTATTAATAAAAATATCTTATTATTATAATAATACGGAGGGAATATATATATATATATATATATGTATATAGGAGAGAGTTTTGGGGAAAAAAGGAAGAAGAAAATAAATAAATAAAAATAAGAATAATAATAAATTTATTATGGGCACGTGTCCCCTTAATATAATCACATGGGTTGCTATCATAATAACATACCCCGTGATTTCATTTCGGCAATAATGGGCGAGTTTTCTTCTTCCTTAGAGCGGCGCCGGCCATTTTTAGTGCGAAGCGTCATTTCGGGGATCAAATAGGTATTCATCTAATTTACTTCTTTTCATGAAACTTTTTAATTAAAATTGTTCTAAATAATTTTAGCTTCCTAATGATAGTATTTTTGTTATGATTGGAGAAAATTTTGGGAGTTAATATTTAATTTTAATAGGTTATATAATTAAGTTAATTGTTCAATTTGTTTTTTAAATTTGTATCTACATTATTATGTAGATTGATTTGTGACCAAGTTGTGATCGTTGCCTTCATTTCTCAAAACTTTTAGGGCTTGTTTGGTATGAGGGGAGGGGAGGGGAGGAAAAATAGGTGGAGGAAAAATTTTTTGAATTGAATTTAAAAAAATTAGAGAAATGAGGTTAAAAATTTTTAATTAATTTTTCTTACTCTTTTTTCTTAGTTAATCTATTTATTAAAATTTTATTACCCCACTTCTTCAATCTTTTAAAATTCAACTTATAAAAATTTTTCCTCCCCTTCTTTCCTCTCCAAATCCCTCATACCAAACAAACTCTTAAGGTTAAGCTTGTAATTGAGGTAACGAAAGTTAATTTACCTTATATGCATATTTTGGGTTGTAAGGTATTTTCTAAATCTTACTTTTCTTTACACTAGAATGTTTAACCATGCGTACTTTTGAATATGAACTTAGAGTCCGTTTGGTTCAACCCTATTGAATGCCTGTAATAGTAATCATGATTGCATTATCAAGATAAGAGTGTTGCTCTTTAACATGGTAATAGGGTTTGACAGTGTAATGATGATTATCAAAAAATTGGTAATCCTCATTCATACTTTCCCCCTATGAATCCCCATTACCATCCCATTGCATGGTTAAAAAAAGTCTAATTTACTATTTAGTTTCTCATGTCTTTGTCTCACTTATCTCATTTCACTTGTCACATCACGCCACAACTACCACCGCCACTCCCTCCTCCTCCACCCACTGCCGTTGCCACAACCTCCTTCTCCACCTCCTGCCACCACCACTACCTCCTCCTCCTCTATTGTTGCAATCGCCACCTCCTCGGGAGAGGGTACTTATTCTTAACAGTTACCTTGTTAAGTTCTCTGTAATCAATACACAACCACAAACTCCCATCCTTCTTTTCACAAACAATACCGGAGCTCCCCATGGCAACACACTAGGTCGGATGAATCCTTTCCCGAGCAAATCTTCAATTTGTTTCTTCAATTCTGCCATTTTATTAGGGGTCATTCTATATGGGGCCTTTGATATCGAACCAGCTCTAGACACTATTTCAATTGGAAATTCTACCTCCCTTTCCTGAGGCAATCCGCCAAGATCATCCAGAAAGAACTTAGGGAATTCTCTCACTACCGGGATACTCTCAAGGGATTTATTTAACTCTCCCTGAACAGAGAAGAATACCATATACCCTTAGCATCCATTTTTCAAACATTCCTCAGCCTTAGCTGTCGACAAGAAATTCATACTACTGTTTACATTCACATCCCTCCGTGGAGCAGGATAAACTATTTTTCTATTCCCATAATCCAACATGACATTGTTTGTCATCAACCAATCAATACCCAGAATAACCTCTAGTTGATGAAGTGGTAAACAAATCAAATCAATGGTAGACTCAAACCCTTCTATAGTTATAACACTATTTAGACAAGCTTCTGCAGCCACAGTCTTAGCACCCATAGGTGTTGACACAACAATATCAAATGACAGTTTATGAACATGTAATCCTAGGCGCTTTACATAGTCATAGGCTATGAACCAATGACTAGCACCCAAATCAAACAAAGTTTGCAATACACTACCATCTAGAAGAATATTACCTTGGATCAATTCGAGAGACTTCCTTGCCTCTTTATGGGTCATAGCGAACACTCTCCCTTGACTCTTGGGCCTGGGCTCTGCCAGTCGCCCTTTACAATCTTTGGCAAGATGTCAGGGCTACTTACAGATGAAGCATACCCATTGCCCCTCATAGTTCCTACCAGCATGTGATTTGTTACACTGGGGGCATACCCACTGTGATAGCTATCCTGATTCCCACTATCTTCAGTTTGGTATGGTTTCTTACCACAGCCCTTCCATGAGAACCCTTAGTTCTTACGCTTCTGGGAAGAGCTTCCCTTACCAGTGTCACCGCAACCACCACCCTTACTTGGGTTAATATCTCTCAAGTTGTTCTCGATGATACGACACTCTTCCACCGCTTTGTTGAACTTATCAAATTGTCGGGTGGCCAACCTTTTCTTCAACTCACACCTCAAACCCCTGATTAACATGTCGGAACTCCATTCCTTGTCATCCATCCGCCTAAGATAGGAGGAGTACCGGGATAGGTAATCGTCAAATGTCTCATTGTCCCCTTGCTTTATTGCTAGAAATTCTGACTCTTTCTCTATTCTCACCGACTTTGGGAAGTACTTATCATTGAATTCTTTCAGAAATGACTCCCAAGTCATTGGCACATTTCGAGTCCGTATAGTCATGGCAATATTGCGCCACCATCAATCTGTGTTCCCTTCTAGCTTGTAGATAGCTAGCTTGGCCTTCTCCTCCGGTGGGTACTCAAGCACCTCAAAGATCTTCTCTAATATCATAATGCAATCCTTGATCGCTTGAGGGTCGAATCTTCCTCGGAACACTGGAGGCATATGCTTACAAAATTTAGAAACCCAAAACTGTAGGTCTCTACCCTCCCAGACAGGTACCCCTTGCGACTCTTGATTGGGCACCTTTCGAGATAGGGTCTCTCAGGACCAATTAGACCCCTCAGCTGTCTCTTCATGTCAGGTCTCCTCTTGGGTCTCCTTATGAGTAGACTAGACCTTCTCCTCATTTCTCTTGGCCCTTTCTTCTCTAAGCTCTTCTCTCAGTTTAGTGATCATATCTCTTTGCTCTCGAATCAGACCCATCATCTCTTGCATAGGGTCACTTGGATTTTCATTGATCTCTTCCACCTTTGGGTCAGGTCTTCGAACTCTAGTGGGAGCCATTGGTCCTTTTCAGTCTACAAATGGTTCACCTAGTCAGAAATCACAATAAAAGTATACACATATTCTTTAAACTTTTATATACCAATAAATAATAGGAATATTCATGTGCATACAATCAACCTTCATCAATTATCTAACACTCAGGCAATAAACTAAGGTAACAATCCTAGCAATTCCTATAAATGCCAGGGAAACTGCTTAGATACCACAAATGTATACCTCCATCACGATCAAGGCCGAGATAAGCATTTAAACATGTTTAATAATGGAATAAGAGATCTGGAATAATTAAAAACCTTTTACAACACTTGTACAAATAGATCTCTATTCAATCATTTATAAAATCAATAGGCCTGTTCGGTTTTTCACATGTATAATATCAAAGTATAAGCACAATTCCTGACATTCACCTGGAATAATAACATTAATTCAAGGGTTTATACAAGGCATTATTGCCCATCTCTGTATCCATACCAGAGATTACACAAAACTATATTGCTATGATCTAAGCAATATATACATTTATCCAAAATGATACCCAGTTCAGTATAAAACCAAAATATCTAACTAAGACTACCGCCGGCATTCCTAATCGCCTTTATCCACTTGCTTGTTCCTCGATCAACTTGCCTTGTCTAAAAATGCTATTTGGAAAAAATGAGATTCTAGAGAATCCCAGTAGCAACAGTTTACGTATATGATGCATATTAAAGAAAGCAAGTAAACATATATCACAATGCAGCAATCAATATTCGAAGCCGGGCACAATGCCACGTCCCCTTCACTGTATACAAGGTCAGGCTTTCACCACATCCCCTCACTGTATCTGTATTTAAGGTCAGGCTTTTGCCACATTCTATCAACTGTATCTGTATTCGAGATCAATCTTACGCCACGTTCCCTTCACTGTATTCAATGACTAATGCAAACAAGCAATGCAATATACATGATATAGGATAAAGTGTTACTACCTTGGTCTTTCCGTTCTTGAGCAGGCACATGCCTTCTACGCTCTGGGAAAATATCGAATCCTAAAGTCATAATTAAGGATGATACGTTATCATTTAGTCCAATACTCAATACCTTCACAATACTTAATTTGGTTATCATTATTGTCTCTTTAACACTTATATATGCCTCTAATAAAAGCCCTAAAGGGTTAGAAGAACTACCCCAGGAATCCCCTTTTTGAAAGTACAACCATTGACATTTTCATTGTTTTAATTAAGTGATAATGGCCTCACTCGAGTGATAGGGCACTGACACTATAGTAAAGATGACCTCACTCAACTGATGGTATGGTCCACACTCAGGTATCTGAGAGTGAAGGATAGCGAGTGAGCACCCGAGAGCACAAGAACTTTTTCAGAGACAGGGACACTCGAGCATACAAGACCTCACTCGAGTGAAAGCCAAATGCTTCACTCAAGCACTAGAGAGTGAGGTTCAGGAAGTGAGATCCCAAGAGCAATGGAAATTTTTAGAGGAAGAGAAGCACTCAAGCATGAGACTTCTCACTCGGGTAAAAACTGAATACCCGCGAGTGCCAGAACGCACTCTTGCTCATTAATCGCGAGTGAGAACCCGAGAGGCAGGTTTAGGGTGTCAAATACACCCTCACTCGAGTGAGAGAAGGCTCACACGAGTGATGATTCACTTTACTCGCAAGTAAGGCAACACTCTTGCCCTTTTCGCAGAAGTGCACATAGAAACTGAAGGGAAGATGTGAAGTTACACTACCTCACTCGAGTAAGACCCAACCTCACCCGAGTGATTTTCATCCCTCACTCGAGTGAACCCACTCGAGTGACCTTATCAGAACTCAGAAAACGCAGACACAATGACAGTTTTCCTGAATTTTTACCAAAAGCTACCAATGGACCCAAAACCTCAACCAAAGCTACTCCCACATAAAAACACTCAAGGAATCTAATAGAAGTGTCAAAACTATCAAAATCCTACTCCATTATCATGTTTTGGTCTTGGGTAACAATAAACACTAAATTTCCAAAGTCATTAAACTCATTCATTCAATCTCCAATCAATCCTATCTATCTATATACCTTCCAAACATATCATTTCCATACCAATATCATGCCAAATGTCCAATGATCATCATGTTTTGAAAATGGCCAATAAATCCCCAAAAAGTCAAAACTACTCCATTTGGCACAAAACTTAGATAGATAGGTTTGTTTTACTTACCTCTTCAACTTTTCTAAAAGGACTTCTTGATCCTTCAACTTTCACAATCTCTTGGAATCAAACCACTACTAATGGACACACTACAACCATCAAAATAAAGCTCTCAACTCAAGGAATAACTTTAAAGAAATGAGTTTGAGCATTTGAGGTCATTTTCCCTTACCATTTCAAGCTTTTCTTTATTCTTCTTTGAGCAATAATGGCGTTGAACCAGGGAGAGAGAAAACGAGAGAGAGAAATGAGAGAGATGAGTGAAGATAAAGAAAGAAATCATGATCTTACCCCCTCCCATACCATTTCAGCGCACAAAGAGGGGAGAGAGGAGAGAGAAAACACAAAAAAATTCATTTGACTTTTCCCACCAATCTCTTTACATGTGATTTTGCCAAATGTCCACTCCTCATTGGCTCACATAGATTAAGTAACCAAAGTAGTTGCTCTAACCCTTCCATTAGCCATTTAATCACACTTCTCATTTTCCTCTTAGTTAGTAATTAATTTCCTCCTTAATCACCAACTTATGGCCAATAATTCCATTCTTTCAATTTTCCACCAATGATGACATATTAATTAATATTGTCACAAAACACATAATAAAATCCAATTTAAACTCACAAATCTCTATAATAATCTTCATTAGCTCTTAATCAAAATTTGGGGCATTACACCCACCACCACCAACTCTTAACTATTTTTTTATAAAGATTATATTAAGGGTAAAATAGACTTTGTGCAATATATTAATTTTAAATAATTGTTAAAATATTAACTCATTGTACCTTATTTAAAAATCAAACCAAACACAACCCCTATAATTAATATTGCATTGCATTGTACTGCACTGCACTGTAGGGTGTAATGAGATCGAACCAAATGGATCCTTAGTTCAATGAATCAGTATACTTTCAATTTATGTGAGTGTATTTGGATTATATCTAATATTGTAATGCTTGTGATGATTGGCATATTATGGTGGAAAAATGTATGAGGATTTGTATTAATGCGAAATGTCTTTGAAAAACTATATATATATATATATATTATGTTAATTGTTTTAGCCGTTTTATTGTATCTTTGGAAAACTATATATATATTATTATGTTCACTATTTTGGGCTTTTATTGGGATGAATGATATATGGTGAATTTTGCACCACCCGACTGACTCATTCATAGCTCAAAGCTGAGTTGGTGTGGGTAAACAATTCTTACCTCGACCTAGGACAAGAGAAATAGGAGGCGTAGTTCTTGAAGTGACTAGCTAGCATGTGGTTGGGTATACTAGCTGATAAATAAAATATTTGTACATTTATTTTCCCTTATATGATGATTTTTTAAATGATATTTGAGTTTTATTTAATGAATTTGGGTGTAATTGGTAAATAAATAATCATTTTGGCAAACAATAGAATTTATAAAAAAAATACTAAATTTTAACCTTATTTCAGTTTTCAAGCATTATCTGGAGCTTTAGATGTCGGATTGAGATCTTCTTTATATAGATAAAAAACTAAGAAAAATCCCTACAACTTTTATGTTGAGGCCAACCCCAGTTCTGTTTTCAAGAGTTTCGAATTTTGCTTAGAAGTTGAGAACATAGAGTTGTCCAAGTCTAACCTTTACCCACTAATATGACCATAACTAAGGTGCAAATGTTGAAATGTGGAGCTCTTACATGCATTTTCAAGCTAAGATCCAAATCTACAACTTTCATGAAGATAAAAATGTAAGAATCCACCATGTTGACTATAAAAATTTGGTTGCTATTGAGAAGCATGGTTGCCACAAGGTCAACATTGGTGGCTTAAAGTCAAGATTCATACCTAACAAGTGGAAATCTTTGCATCCCATTCATCTATAAATAAAAGAGTGAAAGACACAAGGAGACACACAATCTTAGAGTTTAATTTCATGTACTGTATTGTTTCTTGCATGCTTCCTTCTTGGAAGGCTTAGGTAGGCCTCCATTGCGGATAATATAGGTTGCCGCCTATATGGAAGGTTTTACCCCCGATAAGAAATGTAACGACAAATGTAACACCCTTGTTTTCAAAGTGTGTGGACGGTTTAAGTGCAGTAATATCTTTAAAAAGGGAGACCGACATTCTTTTGTAAACAGTGGGAGTCCTAACTTCAAGCAGAATGTGGAGCAACAGTTGAGTTAGTTTTCAAAATTCCTTTCAAAAATTGTTTTCAGATTTGGTCTCATATTATTTTCTAATTTATTTTAAGCCATCCATTTTAGGTTCATTTCTTCATACCAGAGTTTTACCAATACGTTATGTACAGGAAACTCAAACTCTATGATTGATTAATAGCCCTAGGCGGACGGCTGTCCACTACTGACTCGGATGTCACTATGTGTATGCTTATATATAGGTGCTTACTACATGTCTACTGACTTATTAGTACGGGACTGACTTCACTTAGATACAAATTAATTACAATTTCCAAAATAGATAACCAACAGGAAAATTAAATTCTAAGTCCTTCACTTCATTCAACAATAATTACCTTCTTGCCTGAGGAACTACCTGCCAGAGCTGAAATTGATTTTTGGAAAATTAGGTGAGATTCAATGAATTTCGGTAGTAACAGATATCACTCAGATAAGATGCATACATATAACATGCCATATCAACCATAGTTTCAATATAATTAGCATGTTTAACAGTCAGAGATAAATTCACAATATGCGAAAATCATAAAGTTACCAATTCATGTTATGCAGTAAGTATAAAGTTCGAGTAGTTCAAGAACTTTCATCCCTTGCCACAGCACTGGGAAATTCCACTGGGCTTGAGCCCTTCTCATATGAATGCTTTAAATTCAAGATGGGACAAACATGCATATATATCATATCACATAGTATTCGAGGGATAAGTTACTACCTTACAATTTTTTCAAATCTTGACCTCGATTGACGTGCTTGGGCACCCAGACAAATGTCAAATTCTATAAATTATAATTTATGGGTGATGAGTTATTACTTAGTTCAATTCTTTCATAAATCATTCTCTTAAGTTGGTTATCATAGGGTCACTACATTAGGCCCAATGTGTAGCTAATGGGCCCAAGCTAACCCCAATTGTTTAACTTAACCCTTAAAGGTCCAATTTTATTACAAAACACTTTACTTTAAATTTTCACACAATTATCAAAAAGCTGGTAGAATTTTCATTAATCTTTGAAAATTCATAACTTGAGCTAGGAAAATCCAATTAAGGTGATTCCAAATCCAATATGTCACTTATTAAGTCTATATTAAGGGAAAAATACTTCGACCAGCCACTTGACCACAGACACTTCCCAGTTTCTCTTTTTCCTATGCTGCCAGAAAATCTGACCAGTTTTAATGGTCTAACTTCAAACACTCATAACTCCTAGTGTACTTATCCAAATCCTTTATAATACCTATCAAATTAAAGATCTTTAAGTGTACTTTAATTCTAAAAAATGTCATCATCAGCAAATGAATTATGCATAGTGAAATGTTCACCACAACAAAACTGCCAAACAGAAACGCACACCGGTAGCTTGTGAACTAAATTTCCAGTATTTGTGCTTTTTAACCAGTCTTCCAAAATTATAATCAGAGCCTATTCCTACACAATTTTTCATGTTGAATCTAATGGAAAGCTCCAAAATACCAAAATAAAATTCTTTATCCTAGTTATGCTACTGATCGAAATATGTGCCAAAAACAACAAAAATCCAACTTTGTGTTTTTAACTACCAACAAGCCTAATACTTCAACAAGCATCATATATCACCTTAACCATGATTAAAAACATCATCTTAATTCAAAAATCATGTTGGCTGAAAATTAAGGGTCAAGAAATTATCAATGAAAACATGAAGTAATCGGTTTAAAACGAAGTCGAGGCTTACCTCTTCACATTCTACAAGTGGTTCAAAATTCCGACAGCACTCCAGCTAGCTAATGGACACAAAACACCTCAGATGAGAATCCTAAGACCATAGAATTAAAGCTTATAGTGAGTAGAGAAAGTTTCCTGAAGGACTTACCAGACGATAGAGACATTTCTGGGTTGCAATCGGCTCCGGGACTTAAGAAATATTACTATTCACACCTCCTCTCTCCTCTAACAATTTTGTGTGATTAAATTATATTTTCT
This sequence comes from Inga laurina, assembly GCA_963855925.1. Lineage (NCBI taxonomy): Eukaryota > Viridiplantae > Streptophyta > Magnoliopsida > Fabales > Fabaceae > Inga > Inga laurina. The sequence continues at coordinate 36,411,477 of OY979701.1, forward strand.
ATCCCTCTCTCTTTATTTGGCCAAATTTAGGCCCCTTGAATGAGTTTGGATGGTTGTGATTTAATCTCTCAATATGATCTCATCTCATCTTACCAAGTGTCACAAGATTAAGGCTTAAGAGCGCCATATGTCATACGGCCATTGGTCTTCCATTTTCTCTTTCTTAGGTGGTGCATAAATGGTCAGGGGAAGGAAGGGGCTAGACAATTTCCCCAAACCCCCGGCACGGTGTTTGAGAAAGTCCAGTACCTAATCAGACTGGGGACCGGTGGATTCCCTAGACTCAGGCGTTAGGTGGCGCTCTTCAAAGATGCCAACACAAAAGGCATAAAGCAAGTGTAATGATAAGGTGCACCTTTCACCTCCTCATTTGGCCAACACAAAAGTAGTTTTGTACTTTGTCATTATTAAGGGACACATGTCAAGCTCTTAACTAGCCAACACAAAAGATGTGTCATCATTACTTACTTTATTAAGTTACTTTAATAAAGTTGCTTTGTCGGTGCATACTCGAGATTCTACTTAGGACTGTGACACGCATATCAAGGCATGCCACATGATGCCCGAATCCCTCTAATCTCAAAATTTGTGCCTCTAAGCCATATAGCCACCAATGAATTTCCCTGTAACTACTTACACTTGTATTTTACAATCCTAATTTCTCGATTTTCGTAAATAACAGAATGGATATCTAGGAATTCTGAAAGTAACTCTACCTTTATTTGTAAATATTAGTATTTATTTTATTCTACTACTTCCATATTTACACTTTTTTATTGTTACAAAATTTGGTATATTACAATTCGCCCCCCGTATAATAAATTTCGTCCCCAAAATTTGTTAAGCATTATGAGACATAAATTCCAAGTAACGTTTCTTCATGTCCTCTTCTGCTTCCCATGTTGCCTTTCTTTAAGATAAACCCTTCCAAACCACCTTCACAAATAGTATGCTTCAATTTCTGAGCCGTTTCTCTTATCGGTCAATGATTTGCTCCAGCTCTACTTCATAAGTATTATTCTCTCGTACCTCAGTATCTTCATACTCGATCACGTGCTCAAGGTCTGGTTAGTACTTCTTTAAAAGAGAGACGTGAAATACATTATGTAGTTTGCTCAAGTTCTGGGGTAGGGCTATTTTGTATGCCACTGGTCTAATTCTCGAAAGAATCTCAAAATGACAAATATACCCTTGGCTCAGCTTCTTTTTCTTTATTGTTCTACCAACACCGGTGATAGGTGACACCTTTAAGAACACATGATCTGCAACTTCAAACTCCAGAGGTCTTTTTATTTTGTCAGCATAGCTTTTCTATCTGCTCTGCACTGCAAGGATCCTCTTTATGATAACACATGCTCTTGAAATCTATAACACATGCTCGCAACATGTCTTCAATTGTTTGTATGGTTTATTCTGACTGGCCATCTTTTTATGGGTGATAAGCCATATTAAATCTCAACTTTGTACCCAATACTTCGTGTAGAGCTTTCTAGAATTGGGATGTGAAGCAAGGATCTTTATTAGAGATAATACTCTTTGGTGTACCATGCAATCGGATTATCTCCTTTATATAAATTTATGCTAGCTTCTTAGAATAATAACCAACATTGATAGGTAGGAAATGAGCTGACTTTGTGAACTGGTCAACAATTACCTATATCACGTCGTAGTTTCTGATCTTAGGTAATCCCACCACTAAATCCATGGTAACATTTTCCCATTTCTATTATGGAATTTTAGGGCAATGTAGAAGTCCTAGTAGTCGTTGATGTTCAATTTTGGCCCTCTAGAAGGTAAGACACCGTGTAACATACTTGGCCATGTCGTTCTTCAACCCTAGCCGCCAATATATTGACTTCCAGTTATGATACATTTTAGTCGCCCCTACATGGACAGTATATATACTCTTATGAGCCTCATCCAGAATTTTTCTCCTCAAATTAGCCTTTAGGGGAACATAAATTCTTTTCTAAAATCTGACCAATCCACTTGGCGATGTGTCATGATTCTGAGTTACGCCCTGTTTAATGACTTCTCATATGTATATTGCTCTTCTATCTTGCTTCTGACCTTCTTCAATCTCTGTTCTCAAATCATTCTCCTCTTGGCTAATAATGTAGCTAGCAACGAGTGATTTGTTTGCTTCATTTAGACCCATGAATACTTGGTTTGACAGATTCAAATCTCTGAATTCTTCTAATATTTTTTGTTCTCATACTATCATAGCTGCTACTTGTGCTACCTTTCTACTTAAAGCATTAACGACAACATTTGCCTTACCCAGGTGGTATTTGATCTCTAGGTTATAATCTTTCAACAACTCCATCTATCTCCACTACTACATATTAAGTTCTTTCTAATCATGTAAGGACTTAAGACTCTTATAGTCAAAGTATAATTCTATAGTGGTACCATACAGATAATGTAACCATATCTTCAAAGTAAACACGATTGCTACAAGTTCCAGGTCATGAGTGGGGTAATTCAATTCATGAGACTTCAGCTGTCAAGAGGCATACACCACCACTTTGCCCTATTGCATAAGGACACATCCCAATCCCTATTTACTAGCATCACTATACACCATATAGGTTTCACTAAGATCTAGGATAATCAATACTGGTGTGGTCGTTAATCTCTCCTTCAACTGTATGAAGCTCTTTTTACAGCGTTCATCCCACACAAATGATTGGTTCTTTCTTGTGGGCTTTATGAATGGTACGGAAATTCAAGAAAAATTCTATATAAACTTGCTATGGTAACTGGCAAGACCCAGAAAACTATGTATTTCTGTAATAGTTTCCAGCCTCTTCCAGCTCATTACTACTTCACTTTATTAGGATCAATAGAGACTCCTTATGAAATCACATGACCCAAAAATTTGACTTTTGATAGCTAGAATTCACATTTACGGAACTTGGAAAAGAGTTTTTTTCCTTCAAAATGCCCAACATGATTCTCAGACGCTCCTCGTTCTCTTCTATACTTTTAGAATAGATCAGGATGTCATTGATGAAAACTACCACGAATTGATCTAAGTATTGACGAATGATCCATTTCATGTAATCCATAAACATAGGAGGTGCATTCATCAAGCTAACGGGCATTACCAAAAATTCACAGTGACCATATCTAGTTCTAAAAGCTATTTTCAGGATATCTGCAACCTTTACTCATAGTTGATGATAACCTTATCTTATATCGATCTTTGAGAACACACTAGATCTAGAAATTGATCAAGGAGAATGTTGATTCAGAGAATTGGATATTTGTTCTTGACGTCCACCTTGTTCAATTCTCTATAATCAACACATAGTCTTAGCCTTCCATCCTTCTTTCTGACAAACAACACTGGTGCTCCCTACAGTGAAACACTAGGTCAAATGAACCATTTCCGTAGAAGTTCTTCAACTTGCTTCTTCAGTTTTATAATTTCATGTGGTGCTATTCTGTAAGGTGCTTTGGATATAGATCCAGCTCCTGGTATGATTTCAAAGGTGAACTCTACTTCTCTTTCTAGAGGCAACCCACTAATATCTTCTAGGAAGACCTCAAGGAATTCATTCACGATGGGTATATTTTTAAGGGTTAAGTATGTCTCTGCCTGTACGGAGAAAAACACCATATACCCTTAACACCGTTTCTCTAAACATTTCTCAGCTTCGGCCATAGAGAGAAGATTCAGGTTTAGACCAGCATCAAGTTGCACGTATGGTTCTGGAAATACTACCCTCTTATTACCATAGTCTAGTAACACATTGTTTGCAATCAACCAGTTCAAACCTAGTATGACTTCCATTTGTTAGAGTGATAAATAGATTAGACCTATTACAGATTCATGCCCCTCAACATTTATAATGCAATTTAGACAGATATTGACAGTCATAATTTTGACACCCACAGGCGTCGATACATTCAAGTTATATTGCAATTTATTGATGCTTAGCTCTAATCTTCTTACAATCATATGAAATGAAAGAATGGTTAGCACCTTAGTCAAACAATGCACCTAAAGTATTACCATGGAGGAGAATAGTACCTTGGATCATTTTTGGTGATTTTTAGACTTCCTCATGCTTCATGGAAAAAACTTTACCCTAGCTCTATGGCCTGGGCTCAGTTGCTCACTGCAGACAATCTAAAGAGCTCGGGCTTTCTACAAGTATGACAAATTAGTTGCCCTTTACAAGCCTAACCGGGTGTGTCCTGTCGCATCAAGGACATGGTCACTGTGGCTGATAACCTTGGTAGCCTTTCCTCTTAGGTTGAAAGGGCTTCTTATTATTTCCCTTTGAAAAGAGTCCTTGTCCCTTTCATTTCTGAGAAGTATTCCCTCGACTAGATCCACCTTGGTTGTTCACATTATTGCTCATATGCATCCTCCTCAAGTTACCCTCTGTCAACTGGTATACTTCTTCTGCCTTGTTGAATTTAGTGAATTGTTGAGCAACTAGCTTCTCTTATATCTCGGGCTTCAGTCCCCCAATTAACATATCAGAGGTCCATTCCTCATCATCTTTAAATTTCAAATAAGAGGAGTAACATGATAATCCAGTAAGCTGAGATAGGTAATCATTGAAAGTCTTATTATTACCCTGTTGTATAGCCAAGAATTCTTTCTCCTTATCGATCTTCACATACCTAGGAAGTATATATCATTAAACTCTTTTTGGAACAACTCCCAGGTCAACATAATGTTTTATGCATTCAGTATTATTATTGTATTTTTCCACCAGCAATCAGCATCTCCCTCCAACTTGCTTTCAATTTTGTAAGGCACCCAGGCACCTCAAATATTTTCTCCAACCGTGTCATCCATTCCTCAGTAGCTTATGGATCAAATTTTCCCCTGAATACCAGAGGTTGGTACTTAATGAATTAGGCATCCAGTATTAGAGGTTTTCCTCTTCTTGGGTTGGAACAATAGGAATCCCCTGATTTGATTCAAGTATATGTGATTGTTCACCATTCCCAGACAGCTCCTCCTTCGGATCCACCTCAGTATTTTCATTTACCTCGTGTCTTCAGGCGGTGCCTTATCTTTGTTATGCTTTTCCTTTATCTCCAGGATTTCCCCTCACAATTCCTAGATCATAGTTTGCTGTTGTGCCAGTATTCCAAGAACTTGCTACATAAGGTTGGTTGGGTTTCCAACTTTCTCAGCTTCTGGTACTACAGGTCTTTTCCTTGGTTTACCCTTCACCATTATTCCTTTTCACTATTAAAAAGGAATACCATGTTAATACCATATCAAACACACACATATATACATGCAAGTACTTCTTAAAACTTTAAATACCAACACATAATATATACATAAGTCCATTACAGTAATATCTGCATTTGCGTCAAAGTGGCTTAGCATTTACATTAAAAGAAGCCTATTTTACTACAGCAAACCAGTCATATGTAAATAAAAAAGACCGGGTAATCATACCAAAAAAGCTTGCACTACTGTACTATCACTAGTCCATATTAATCGTTACAAAGAAATATATGTGATCATAAAAGCAAAGAACTCAAAAGGGTCCAGTGCAATAATCTCGTTCTTTTTCTTGACCCAAGAAGTGAGGTCAGGAAAATAGGCTAGTGTGGTTTGGATCCATACATCATTGGTCATCCCTAGCGCATACTCATCCCTATACTCATATAGCTCCTTACCAAGTCTAAAAACACTATATACTGTGCCAGACAGGAAAGGGCACTATTGAAGGTCCTCAGGTATAGACCCTTAAGTTGCTCCCGCAACTTATGGTCTGGGTGTGGGATAAAGGCTAACTGAGTCATCGGGGCTCTAGACTCAACATTAGGATCCATGTCAGGTAAGATCCCTTCTCCCTTAGGGTCAGCGGTATCACCAATTGATGGCTCTATTCCTGGATTAGCCTACCTCACCATTATCTTTATTGTCATATGGTTGGGAACTCTATTCCTTGCCATACGCAACACTCTTGGTCCACGCACACTCTACACCCCCTCTATGGATGACTACATAGAGTTTGCCCTCTGGTATGCGTTGACTAGGGGAGGCTAGTTAACAGAAAAGAGTGAACTACTTCCTTGCCTTCTTCTATCACTCACCATTCTTATTTCACAAGACTACTATTTAGGAGTTATTACACTTATCTAAGTAAATAACTTTATTTTATAGCCAAGAACTTATGCTCTGATACCAACAAATGTAACACTCTCATTTTCAAAGCGTTTGGATGGCTTAAATGCAGTAATATCTTTAAAAAGGGAAACCGGCACTCTTTTGTAAATATCAAGAGTACCAACTTCAAGTAGAGTGTAGAGCTATACTTGAGTAGGTTTTCAAAAATATTTTTGAAAATTTTTTTCAGATTTGGTATCATATTATTTTATGATTCATTTTAAGCCATATGTTTTAGGTTCATTTCTTCATATCAAAGTTTTAACAATACATTCTCTACTGGAAACATAAACTACTGTGATTGATTAACGGCCCTAGATGGATGACTATCCACTATTGGTTTGGATGTCACTATACATTTGCTTATATATAGGTGCTTACTTACATGTCTCTGACTTACTAGTACAGGACTGACTTCACTTAGATACAAATTAATTACAATTTTCAAAATAGATAACCAATGAGAAAATTAAATTCTAAGTCCTTCGCTTCATTTGCCTTTGATTACCTTCTTGCCTTAGGAACTACCTGCCTGAGCTGAAAATTGGTTTTTTGAAAAATAGGGTGAGATTCAATGAATCTTAGTAGTAACAGATATCACTCATATAAGGTGCATAAATATAACATGCCATGTCAACCATAGTTTCAATATAATCAGCATATTCAACATTCAGAGATAAATTCACAATATGCGGAAAAGCATAAAGTTGCCAATTCACGTTATACAGTAAGCATAAAGTTCGAATAGTTCAAGGACTTTAATCCCTTGCCATAGTGCAAGGAAAATTCTATTGGACCTGAGCTTTTCTTATCTGAATCTTTAAATTCAACATAGGGCAAACATGCATATATCATATCACATAGTATTTGAGGGATAAGATACTACCAGTCAATTTTTCCAAATCTTGACCTTGATTGATGTGTTTCAGGCACCCTGGGCAAACATCAAATCCTATAAATTATAATTTATGTGCGATGAGTTATTACTTAGTCCAATTCTTTCATAAATTATTGTCTTAAGTTAGTTATCATTAAGGTAACTAGATTAGGGCCAATGTGTAGCTAATGGGCCCAAGCTAAGCCCAATTGGTTAACTTAACCCTTAAAGGTCAAATTTTATTACAAAACACTTTACTTTAAATTTTCTTACAATTATCAAAAAGCTGATAGAATTTTCATAAGTCCTTGAAAATTCATAACTTCAGCTAGGAAGATCCAATTAAGGTGATTTTAAATCCTATGTGTCACTTATTAAATCTATTTTAAGGAAAAAAAATACTTCGACCAGCCACTTGACCACAGACACTTCCTAGTTTCTCTTTTTCCCCTGCTGCCAGAAAATCTAACCAGTTTTAATGGTCTAACTTCAAACACTCATAACTCCTAGTGTACTTATCCAAATCCTTCCTAATACCTATCAAATTAAAGATCTCTAAGTGTACTTTAGTTCTGGAAGATCTCACCATAACCAGATAAACTTTGGACAGTGAAAGTTTTGCCACAACAAAACTGCCAAGCAAAAATACACATTGGGAGCTTAGTGAACTAAATTTCCAGTATTTAAGCTTTTTAAATTGTCTTCCAAAAATTATAATCAGAGCCTATTCCTACACAATTGTTTTGTGTAGAATCCAATAGAAAGATTAAAAAGACCAAAATTAAATTCTTTCTCTCAGGTTTGGTCCTAACCAAAATATGTGCCAAAAACAACAAAAATCCAACTTTGTATTTTTAACTACCAACAAGCCTAATACTTCAACAAGCATCATATATCACCTTAACCATGATTAAAATCACATCTTGCTTCAAAAATCCTCTTGGCCAAAAATCAAGGGTGGCAAAAGAGTCAAGAAATACTCAACAAAAGTATGAAGTAATCAGTTCAAGAATGCGCCACATACCTAAAAACTGCCACATGTGAGCTTGTGTGTCTTATGGCACACCAAGTATACATAGACACCGATAACTTTTATTCAACTACCGATACACAAGGTAACTTCTCATCATGCTACTTTAAAAGCTACTTTACGGATGTGTGACCCAGATGGCATCACATATGCCTCTAGGTGCCACCAAATGGTGCCAAATATGCCTAAGTGCCCATACACCGGCATCTTATGTTTGACTACTTATACGCACTAAGCCTTAGGTAATCAAGAAGCTCAGTCTCAACTTAGAGGGCTAAATCATATAGTCCCATGATACTCATTCTAACTTTGAGACTCTTGCTAAATTGGGCTTAGTAGTCTTCTTGACTTAGGTTTATTCTCAAGCTTCTAGACCTAAAATTTAGAAGATTACAATTTCTAATTACCATAACATAATTCCAATAAAAAATTACCATAACGTAATCCTCTTAAATTCAACTCAAAATTAATAAATATATACCACCTTAAATATTCAATCATATTCCACTGCTTTCTTAATTTTATATTTTAAGATTTTAAGTAATGCATTTAATCTATCCTAAATGTCAAGTTACTTAATAAATAACATTCTAATCAATGTTTTAAAAGCTGGACCGGATGTTGAACCGGAAAGACTAACGGGTCACGGTCGAAACGGTTGAGCTGTCTGGTTGAGTTGTCTAATTGAGCCGGTCTACTAATTAAATCAAAAATAATATTATAAATAAATATAATAATATATATGTAAAGATTAATACATTTATAATTACAATGATGAATTAGATGAAACATTATAGTTATGGACTAACTGTGGCAAAAAATAAAGGGAAGAAAAGTTTCTTTTTTATCTTACAAAAAATGAGTTATCATTATATCATAATACTTTATCTGGTCCTAATTATAAGACAAAGTTGACTTTTTGGGAGAAATTAAAGAAGCTAATTAAATTACTTCAAAATATTTATATTTATATTTTTTTCTTTAAAATAATTAGTTTGACTAATAAATTAATATATAATCTAAGGATACATAACATATAATATGATTAAGTAATTTATTTAGCTTCCTTAATATCTCCAAAAAAATGAATTGTCTTATATTTAGGATCATAAAATAATGTTGCCAAAAGAAATATCATTTCAAATTTCAAATTCTCAAATTATTGTAAAAAAAGATCTTATATTTTCTGTAAAATAATGGTTTGGGAAGAGTGAAAGCTGTGATTTGACCTCTCTCTTGACATTCTCAGCATCTTTCACCATCTCTCATGTCTCTACAACCCCATAGAATTTAGGGGAAATCCCTCAAAAAGAACTTTAAAAATGGGAAAAGACAAAAAGGTGATCCGAAATTTCATATTCCCACATAAGTGCAAATACCTGACTTGGAATATTACAATTTAATACAAAATGATGTGCGTAACCCTGAAAGTTTTAAAATTGAAAAGCGTTGAGGGAGGTGTGATAATGGCGCGAAAACACGGTCAGGACTCTTCATCTTCTTCTGCCGTCGTCGGTGTCGTTGGTCGACCTTAGTTCGGTGGCCTTGAGAGAATAGTGGCAGTGACATGGGTAGATTGATGCAGAACTCAAGTTTTCCATGGATAACTCGAGTTCAGATCATCACTGGACGGTAACCTACGAGTGACTAGGCTTTACCAACACAATGTTACATTTTCTTAACATCCTATAAGACTTTCACAGGTTCAATAACTCGAGTTCCAAATCTATCACTCGAGTGACAGTGCGCACTTGCTGGTAACTAGAGAAGAGATAACTATTAAGAACACTCAAGTGATAATAAGAAATAATGAATAAGTTAGGAAAATCACTTGAATTGTCTGAGTTTTGATCCAATCACTTCCTGGGAAAATTTAGTAATGATCGCAGCTACTGACCATCACCACCAACAACTCGTCATCTTCTTCACGGTTATCATCGACATTTGCTTCATCATTGACATGAGTCCCAAATCGAGATTAGGCTTTAACAACATAGTGTTACATTTTCTCAACATCCTATAAGACTTTCACAGGTTCAATAATTCAAGTTCTACATCATCACTCTAGTGACATTAAGTACTTGCTAGTTACCAAACTTAAGCACCGAAGACCAATGTTGCGTCCACACACCAATATCTCTGCAACTGTCGACTCCCTTTCACCACAACCTCTCCTTGCCTTCTCTCCTCCTCAAATTTGCCCAAAATTTGAAACCAAAACTCCACCCCCTACTGCATTTGCTACTCCTTATATCCACCCAAAAATCATACCAAAATTTCAACCCTTGCACTGCCTTCGCTCCTCCTCAAATCCACAATATCAACTACTGAGACACTTTCCTCCCTCACAGCTACAAACCCAAACTTTATCGACACCGATTTCCAACCATCTTAGGCAATGGAGTATTCACACTGTCCCTCCCCCTCAAAATTGACCACACCCATATCGTTGCCACTAGCCTTTCTCACCACCACGGACCCAAGGTTAACCAACGGCACCAAAAGATGGCAGTAGGAGATGAAGAGTCTTGGCTACATTTTTGTGCTATACACCCCTTATAACGCCTCCTTCAATGCTTTTCAGTTTAAAAAATCCCAGGGTTACTTAAGTCATTTCTTTTCGATTTGTAATATTCCAGTTCAGGCACTTGCACTAATGTGGAATATGGAATTTTAGAGTACTTTTTTGTCTTTTCCCAATTTTAAATTTCTCTTTGAGGGATTTTCCCTAGACTTTAGGTGCACAACCCCCTCACACCATATACTCTTTTCTTCTTTCTTTGAAACTGTAGCTTTTTTTTCATTTAAGCTTCACTTTTTTTCTCAGACGAGTTCTTCTTCCAGCGGAGGACACCACATAGTACCTCAAGGCTTGACCCTTTGTTTGGCTAGTAAGTATTCGAAGTGATTTTCTCTAAAATGATGGTATCTAATGGAATTTTTTTATCTTCTATCTTCATCTTCTCTATTCTTTTTTCCCCTTAAACATCTAAGCTTTATTCTCAAATGGTGGAGAGTTTTTGTGCATACTTGGGAGCCGTTCGGTTTTTAAGAATTATTTCTGGATTCTGGCTTAATACCGGATCCTAGCCTAAAAACGGCTATTTTTCAGCTCAATCCGGCTTGAAGGAAAAGCAGCTTCATGGCTTAATCCGAATCATCTATAATTCCAGCTAACGGTCCGACTGTTCAGTCCGGCTTGGTTCTGAAAACATTGATTCTAATAGTACTTAAATACTAGGGACAAAATTGGGATGTTACACTCCCCATATCGTCACAGGTTTGAATGACATTAAGAAAAGAGAGGGAACTAGCTTCTCTCATTTACCCCTCTCTTCCTTTGGTCCCCTCATTTACTCCATTCATAACTATTAGATTAAGATTTAAGCTTCCAAATTTAATATTTCATTAAAATATTATTATAATTTTATATAAAAATAAATATATAAATATGTGAACACCCTATTTGTATGGGCCCCACTCAAACAAAGATAAAAACTGAAAAAAGAAAAATTCCCATTGATCCTTGCATATCTAAATTAATAATCAAATGATATTAATGGCGATTGGATTTGAAATTTGAAAAATGATTATCATTAAGGTGATTGTCTTGCAATTGAACTTTCTAATAAATGACAAACAATTTTAGAATAATTCATCTCGTTGATGTTGATTGACATTTGGATTAGGAAATTTAGTGTGGAGTCATTGTGGAGAAAAAATAGAAATTAAAAAAATACAAAAAATATTTCTCATTTATGTCAATAGGTTTAAATTAGGAAATCTCATTAGGAAAAAATATTAAAAAAAATCTCTCTCAATGATAGTGATTAGCTTTAAAATAAGGAAGTTTTTTTAAAAAAACAATATAAAAAATATAAAAAATATCTCTCATTTATGTTGATAGGTTTAAATTAGGAAATCTCATTAGGAAAAAATATAAAATGAAAATTAAATAAAAATGTGTATTTATGAAGAAAACCCTACTCCGAGACTATAAATAGGCGAGCAAAGGTTGAAGCAAGACAAACAACAATTTCTCATGAGAGAAAAGAGTTCAAAGAGAAATGACCTAAAAAGGTAAACTATGCTTTATTTATGCAATTCTTAGTCATCGTTGGGTTTACAATTTCCATTGCTTCTATACCTAACCCATAGGGTTGCTAAAAGTTTATGCATTACCTTAGTTTTTTTAATATAGTTTGATAGTTAGTTTCATTTTCCAATAATTTAACAACTTCTCCCTTTTGATCCTTGGTTGTTGCCTCACTCTTAACTTCTTCTTTTTCTTCTTTTGCTCATGGGTTGAATATGGATGGAGATTCAAGGTGAAAGACAAATGGAATTGTAAGGGAGATAAATCACTTTGCTTGCTACACAAAAGCCCAAACATATGAAAGGAAGTTTCATGTTCCTCTTCTCAACTAATTAATTGTTTCATGAATATGCATGTTGATTGTTCTAACATTTGCACGAATTTGATTCACCTCTATTTATTATACTTCTTTTTTTTTATACCAAATCGAAAGTAGCACCTTACATATTACCCATTATCCCTGAGATTAAAAACGTGCTGAAAGCCTATCATGTGGCTCAACGCTTGCTTAGCTAGAGAATTGGCCACTCTGTTTGTACTTCGTGGAGCATACTACACCTCAATAACCCAAACTCTCTTGACGATCTGCCTTGCTTTAGCTATTATAGCAGCTTGGGGGTGAGTATCATTATACGCTTCAAGTAATAGTCGAACCACTTCAACTGCATTAGTTTCAAGAATGGCTTGTCTCACCCCCATATCCCATGCAAATTTCAAGCCAAGTAGTGCCACCCATAATTTTGCAGTGAGACTATCCCCCTCCTACTCGTGAAACATAAAGCCCCCAATGAAATCACCTTCTGTGTTTGATAGCACTCCCCCACAGCCGATGCCACTTGAGTTAGAGAAAGCATCGTCTACATTAATCTTAGTCCAATTTGGTGGACGGCGATACCATCGTTCTTCATGGTCAACTACAACCTGACCTTCCATAGTCACTCCTTTTAGCTTTCTGCGAGCATTGCTGATACAAGGTAAGATAGAAGTAGCTTTGAACATTAGACTTTCATTACTCCTCAGCTTGTTCTAAAAAATTCTTTCATTTTTCTGTTTCCAGATTAACCAACATAAGGTTACAAATAACGCACTTCCTCCTTCTTTACTAAACCCATTACGATCTTGCAGATTCAAATGCAACCATGTCTGTAGGTTCATACTAAAAAATTGTGACTGATGACGTTTCTCACCCAGGCCCGCCCATAGAGTTTTCATTTTTGTACAATCACGAGGACATGCAAAAGGCTTTTGATGTGATTGTTACATCTTGAGCAAACAACATCAGTACACATTCCACGCTTGTATCTCTCCTTATTTGTTAATAGACGATTATGTAATGTTAACCACATAAACATCTTGTACCTCTGAAGTGTTCTTAACTTCCAAACCTTATGCCATAATAAATTATTACTATTTAGCTTTTTGGTGATAGCTTTATAAGTAGAGCTAATTGAGAAAGTCCCATGCCTATCATGTTTCCATCTAACAACCTGGGCATCTTGATTCACGTCACACCCTTATAACACATACTTCCATACGTTCTTAATTCCAAACCACATGTTTGATCCAGCTCATTCAACGTCAATAGATGGCAACAAATTATCCCCGCATTTGTACTTGTTTTAAATAAATTGCTCCCATAGTGCATCGTGTCACTTGATAAGATTTCAACCCAATTTCATCATGTAAGCTTGATTTTGACTTCGCAAGTGTTTTAACCCTAAGCCCCCATTCTTCTTTGTTTTGCATATTGTGTCCCAGGAGACTAGGTGAAACTTTCTATTTGTGTCCGTCGATCCCTAAACAAATTGCCTGTCGCTTTTTTCAATGCTGTCACAAGTATTGATCGGTAGGGATGCCATTTGCATGGTATAACTAGGAATAGCAGTCACGATTGAAGATACTAATGTCGTCCATCTGGCCAATCAAAGAGAATTGGCCTTCCAATTTGAGAGCCATCCACATACCTTATCTACAATTTCTTGGTAGCTATTCTTCACCACTCTTTTGTGGTGGATAGGTACACCTAAATATTTGCCTAAATTAGTCGTCACCTGAAAACCCAATATGTCATGCCCATATTTTAATTTCACTTTTACCAAAGTATTCATAGAAAATGATATGTGGTTCGGTGGGCAACACAAGAATAGAATAAATATACTGTTATTATGTGCATGATTACTCAAATTCCCCATATGGGTTCGTACCTAATAATTACAATCAATGTAGTCGCATAGGGCTACTAGGGTGTCTAAACCCGTCCCAGTGAAATGGAGATATCTTTCCTATCTTCGTTCCACCACTGCATTCCTCTCATATAGTTCTCTTCTCTGATCTCTGCATACCTTCTGTATTCACCTGTCTAAATTGTTGGCAGGGGAGGGTGAGATTTGAGAGAATCTCAGTAGGAAACAGATACCATAATGCATGCATGATAGATGCTATGTGTATGACATGTTAGCTTTAACTAGATGCATGCCTCATAATGACATTTCTGCATGCTCAATGTTCATGTAACAAAACTATGGCCACAGTGAAAACAGAAACAGAGCTTCATTTATTCAAGTATGCTCTACACAATCAAGTAAAGCAATCACATACATCACTACACAAGCAAAGATATCAAATACATGCAAATAAGGTAAGTCTCATACCTCCAGTCTTTTCTCCTCAATTTGTGTGCCAACAACTCAAGCTCTCAACTCCATCCTCAAGCTCCCCTTGGCTTTCCTCATAGTGGTAAACCCTAGCTATCCTAACACAGAAATTGAGCTTCACAACCTTTTCAAGCTTTTACCTCCCCTTTTCTCTCTCTAAAATCTCACACCTTCTCTCGCTTGTTTCAACTTGTTCACATCAGTTTATGGCTTAGCAAGAAGACGATGATGGTTTTTTATTATTATATCATGCTTTAATGAATTATTTAATCAATTTCCCAATTTTCGGATTTTTACAAAATTCTGGCAGATTTCTGCCAAAACTTTGAAAAATCATAACTAATTCTAGAAAAATCGAATTGGAGTGATTCTAAAGCCTATAGAACCCTTATTGAGTCTAGTTTCAAGGACAAATATAGAATTTTTCTAGCTTGAATAACAAGATTCCCAGAATTTCAATTTTTGTATACTATTCCAGAAATTTCATAGTTTTTTTGTGCTAACTTCAAAAATTCATAACTTTTTGTATATAGCTCTAATTGAGTCATATGACCTATCAAATTAAAGCTTAGAATTTCTATTTTCATCTTGTAAAATTTCATAATTTTTGCTCATCATTTGTTATACAAGATCACATGAAAAGCTCACTAACTCATAGGCGATTTCACCAAAACATAATTACTTTCTCCAAAATTCATCATTTTACTTTTTTTAATACCCCAAAGATATAAGAATCATTAGGGAATAAATTTGGTCTCCTGCTAAACTGGGGCTTAGCAGTCCACTTATTTCAGGCTTTTTCTCTAGCCTCAAATCTCAAAATTCGGGGTATTACACAATACATTACTCAACTCTGTTTGGCGGGTATGGTTCACATTCTTTGAGAAGAAAACCCTAGTTTTTTGGGCATTCACCTTCAACCCCAAACACTCACAAAATGTATTCAAAGTTTGTTGAATCTGTCCTGCTTGCTCTAAAGAAGCTTTTGCAAAGAGAATAATGTCGTCAGCCAAAAACAAATGGGAGAGTGCAGGACCGCCCTTACAAAGTCTAATCGGATGCCACTTCTGCCTCGATATTCGATCTTGAATCAAGTGTGCTAATTTCTCTATACATAGAACAAAAAGATATGGTGAAAATGGATCACCTTGTCTCACACCTCTAGAAGGGTTAAAGCAGCCGACAACCAACCCATTCCACATAAGCTTCTTTTGTTGTTGAAGCTAAATGTCATGTGGGATTTTTGGAGTATATTACATGTATACCAATTGGTTCACACAAGGTTCTTTCTCAAAAAAATGTATTTTGACCCCCTTTTTTATGAATGAAATAAAATTGAAAAAAAAATCTCTTGTTATAAAAAATAAGTAAAATCAATTTGAAATTATTTTTATGCCATGTGATGTTTTTGGAACCTCCACAAGAAGTTTAATCAAAAAACTTTTTCAAATAAGAAAAATAGAGAAATTATTTTTTAAAAGAATAAAAAAATACAAACCAACAAAAGAACCATTTTCTCAAATAAATTAAACAAACATTTTCCTAAAAACGCACCAACAAAATGACATACTTTTGTACGCTAAACTACGTCGGCTTTAATCCCTCTTTGGTTCCAATAACGGCTGGCACCCTTTTTCAAAGCTCTATATCGGCAGACACCCTTAATGCCCAGTAATAGCTAGTCAGTGGAGAAGAGACACTATTTTTTATTTTTCAATTTATGTAAAATACACCTAAGTAATATTACCTTTTTTTTTAAAAAAAAAAGTTGCCACATAGAACAACTAAGAAACAATAGGGACTGAGCTCGAATAAAGTAAAAAGTTCAGAGACTGAGTTATACCTGTCAAACTCCAGGAACTAAATTATAAGTAAGTCAAAACTTTAAGGGCCAAAAGATTAATTTTCCCTATTATAATATATGAAAGTTAGTTGGGTTTAACGGTTTTTATCCAATTATGAAAATTTAAAGTTATTTTTGCTCCAAAAAATAGTTGATGGTTATTGTTGCACTTTTAATAAAAGTTGAAAGTTATTTTAGCATATTAACCCTTTTAATTTTTACCTTCAAGTTTCAAATAAATTATTCTAATAAATAAGTTAATGGCAAAAATATGGTGGCTGAGAGAGAAAAATTTAAAATATTTATTATATAGTTTTTAAGTAAGACCAAATTTAATAAACTGTTATATAATAAAATGTTATTTGTATTTATTTAAAATTAATATTTTCAGTGTATGTATATTATTTTTCAATTTAAAAGTATTAATATTAAGGGAAAAAGATAATTATATACTCCGTTTGTCCCACCCCACCCCTTATCTATCTTTTGCGACTGTTAATGATGTTTTGTGGGGTTTACAATTTTATGTGTGTTATAAAAATGGGAAAATACAAGAGATGTCAAGCAAGAAATGAAGAGAGATGAAGAGAGAACTAGAGAGAAAGATGGAGCAATATCTTATTCATTTGGATGCCAACAAAGTGTAGTACATAGTGCTCTATTTATAGGCCCTCATCCACAACTAAGAGTTACACAAAGTAAATGGCAAACTTTAATCCTCATGAGTGCACACATTGTAATCTTTGAGTTATGGGCATGAAAACTCCTAAAGATCATTGATTGGAGAGGTTATGGGATGTAGCAAATGAAAGATCAAGAGTTGGGAGCTCATGGACATCCACCTTAATTAGTATTTTACAACACTCCCCCTTGGATGTCCATAAAAAAATATTGTACCTTATTAAATCCTTACTAGGAAAAACCCATTAGGACAAAAACCTAGTGAAGGAAAAAAAGTACACAATATTTACTCCCCCTGATGACAACATCACTTTATGTCTTTAAGCCTACGCATTCCAATACCATGCACTAACTTCTTAAATGTTCTAGTTGGCAGCGTCTTGGTAAACAAATCTTCAAGGTTGTCACATGAGCAAATTTGATGAACATCTATGTCACCACTGTTCATAAGATCATGAGTGAAAAAGAATTTTGGAGATATATGTTGTGTTCTATCTCCCTTAATGTACCCTCATTTCAATTGAGCTATGCATGCTGTATTATCTTCATATAGTATTGTTGGAATCTTTTGTTTAGGAAACAAACCACACACTGATTGGATATGTTGAGTTATTGACCTTAGCCAAACACATTCTCGACTTGCCTCGTGAACTGCAATTATCTCTGCATGATTTGATGAGGTAGCTGCTAAAGTTTGTTTTATTGATCGCCAAGATATAGGTGTACCTCCACAAGTAAATAAATATCCTGTTTGAGATCTACCATTGTGTGGATCTGATAAAAACCCTGCATCTGCATAACCAATCAATTGTGATCCAAATTCATTAGAATAAAATAATCCCATATCATTTGTTCCTCGAAGATATCGGAATATATGTTTAATTCCGTTCCAATGCCTTCTTGTTGGAGAAGAACTAAATCTTGTCAATAAATTCACAGCAAATGCAATATCAGGTCGTGTTGTATTGGCAAGATATATTAGTGCACCTATAACACTAAGATATGGTACTTCTGGACCAAGAAGTTCTTCTATTTTTCTTGAGGACGAAAAGGATCCTTCTCCTTATCAAGTGATCTTACAATCATTGGAGTAGATAATGGATGTGCTTTATCCATATAGAATCGCTTTAATATTTTTTCAACATAAGTTGATTGATGAAGGAGAATTCCATTTGTTAAGTGTTCAACTTGCAGGCCGAGACAAAACTTTGTTCGTCCAAGATCCTTCATCTCAGATTCTCTCTTTAAACAATCAACAGCTTTTTGAAGCTCTTCAGGAGTTCCAATTATATTCAAATCATCCACATATACAGCAATTATCACAAACTCTGATTCATTTCCTTTTATGAAAACACATGGGCAAATAGGATCATTTTTATAACCTTCTTTTAACAAATATTCACTAAGACGGTTATACCACATTCTTCCAGATTGTTTCAATCCATATAAGGATTTCTGCAAACGAATTGCACAATTTTCTCGAGAATTCTTACATCCTTCTAGCAATTTGAATCCTTCAGGGATTTTCATATAAATTCAGTATCTAAAGCACCATATAAGTAGGCTGTAACAACATCCACTAGACGCATATCCAGTTTTCTGCTCACTGCCAGACTAATTAAATACCTTAAAGTGATTGTATCTACCACAGGAGAATATGTCTCTTCATAATCAATACCAGGTCTTTGTGAAAATCCTTGTGCTACCAATCGTGCTTTATATCTAACGACCTCATTTTGCTCATTTCGTTTTCGCACAAATACTCATCTATACCCAACAGGCTTTACACCATTTGGTAGTTGGACTACAGGTCCAAAAACTTCACGTTTTGAGAGTGAATTTAACTCTGCTTGAATTGCGTCTTTTCATTTTGGCCAATCATTTCTATTTCTACATTCTTCAACTGACCTAGGTTCAAGATCCTCATTTTGATTAATTATTTCAACCGCAACATTATATGAAAATACATTGTCGATAACTATACTTTCTCGGTTCCATATTTTTCCCGTAGTGACATAACTTATTGAGATCTCTTCATTATTTTTAGGTACCTGGACCTCTTCTGGGGTCTTTTGATTAGTTATGTCTGTCTCCTCAACTTAACCATCTTGGTTAATCGCTCCCTTTTTCTTTCTAGGAGTTTTATCTTTGAAACCAATCGGCCTACCACGCTTCAAGCGTGGCTTAGTTTCATTTGCAATTGATGGTTGTCCTACTGTGACATCAATTCTAATTGGAGCATTTTCAGCTGGAATGTGAGATTTAGTAATTCTCTTAAGGTCAGTAAATGCATCTGGCAGTTGATTTGCAATATTTTGCAAATGAACTATTTTTTGAACTTCAAGCTCACATTGTTGTGTACGAGGATCTATATGTGATGGTGATGCTGTTTTCCATGTAATTTCTTTACTCAGCTGCTTATTATCTCCCCCTAATGTTGGAAAAATTGTCTCATCAAAATGACAATCATCAAAACGTGCAGTAAATAAATCTCCAGTTGAAGACTCTAAATACTTGATTATAGAGGGAGATTCATAGCCAACATATATTTCTAACCTCCTTTGAGGTCCCATCTTTGTGCGTTGTGGTGGAGCAATAGGAACAAATACCGCACATCCAAAAATTCTAAGATGGGAAATATTTGGCTCCTGACCAAAAGCCAATTGTAATGGGGAGAATTCATGATAACTTGTTGGCCTGATGCGTATAATTGATGCCGCATGTAAAATTGCATGCCCCCAAACTGATATGGGAAGCTTTGTTCTCAAAAGCATTGGTCTAGCTATCAATTGGAGGCGTTTAATGAATGATTCTGCTAGACCATTTTGAGTGTGGACATGAGCAACAGATTTTTCTACTATTATTCCAGTTGCCATGCAATAATCATTAAAAGCTTGAGATGAAAACTCACTAGCATTATCAAGACGAATTGTCTTAATTGTATGATCTGGAAATTGTGCTCTTAGCCTAATTATTTGAGCGAGTAATCTAGCAAATGCTAAATTACGTGTGGACAACAAACACACATGTGACCATCTTGTAGATGCATCTATTAAAACCATAAAATATCTAAATGGTTCACATGGTGGATGAATAGGCCCACATATGTCCCCTTGGATACGCTCTAGAAAAATAGGGGATTCAAGCCCAACTTTTGTCAAAGAAGGTCTTGTAATTAATTTGCCTTGAGAACAAGCAACACATGGAAAATCCTTAAATTGAAGAATCTTCTGGCTCTTCAATGGATGTCCGTGTGAATTTTCAATAATTCTTCGCATCATAGTTGATCCGGGATGGCCTAACCGATCATGCCAAACAATAAATATATTTTTATCAGCAAACTTCTGGTTTATTGTAGCATTTGTTTCAATTGTACTAATATTTGTATAGTACAAACCAGAAGATAATGTTGGTACTTTTTCTAGGACACATTTTTCACCAAATCAAGCAATTTTAATTTGCAAATATTCCATATTCTTTTCATTTATAGTCTCAATATGATACCCATTTTGGCGGATATCCTTAAAACTCAATAAATTTCTGAGAGACTTGGGGGAATATAAAGCATCATTAATAACAAATTTCGTTCCTTTGGGTAATATTATAATTGCTCTTCCGGAGCCTTCAATTAATTTTGTATTACCCGCTATGGTATTGATGCTTGCACTACTTCTTGTTAGATGTGAGAAATATTTTTTATCTCTAAATATGGTGTGTGTTGTAGCACAATCTATGAGACATATATCTTCATTCTTGTGTCCAATGATCAAATCATCCATAATCTTCACCAAAAGAAAAGAAAAATGCATTAAAACATATTCAAAAATACATGATGAGCAATAATACCCTTATTACATATGAAAAAGGGGAAATGAAAGTAAAGCATAAACTAAATTAAAAAAAAAAACCATAAATTAAAACATTTTTTATTGTTCTTCCAACCAAACTCATCTAATCATGATTCTCAAAAAAATCAGCCACCTCCAAGTGTGCTATATCATTGAGGCCATTAATACCATCTAGCTCATTAACACCATCATCCTTGTGTCCCTCAACATTATCATCTTGAAAAATCAAATTTGTTCCACATTGTTCACACTCCTTTTCATAGAGGCTTGATAAAGTTTTGCTAGATGCTCAGGCGTACGACAGGTACGTGACCAATGCCCCTTCATACCACACCGATAACATTGATTCTCAATAACTTTTGAAGAACCACCCTTATCGTTTTTCTGCCCTTCATTATATTTCTTCTTCTGGTGGGTATTAGGATTATAATTATTACTTTCACCTCCATGATAACGGTAATTACCACGTCCCCTACCACGTCCACGTCCACGTCCACGTCCACGGCCACGGCCATGACCACGACCACGACCATGAGCATGGTAATTATAACGTACACTCACATTCGCTTCAGGGAATGGAGCAGATCCAGTGGGACGATTTTCATGATTTTTCATCAACAGCTCGTTGTTTTGTTCGGCTACCAAAAGGCATGAGATTAATTCAGAATACTTTTTAAAACCTTTCTCTCGATATTGCTGCTGCAGGAGCATATTTGAAGCATGAAAGGTAGAAAAAGTTTTCTCTAATAAGTCCTCATAAGTTATTTTCTCACCACATAATTTCAATTGAGAACTTATTTTGAAAATTGCTGAATTATATTCACTTACAGTCTTAAAATCTTGTAGCCTAAGGTGTATCCATTCATAACGAGCTCGAGGCAAAATCACTGTTTTTTGGTGATCATACCTTTCCTTCAAATTAATCCACAATTCTAATGGATCTTTTACCGTTAGGTATTCAGCTTTCAGTCCTTCATGGAGATGGTGGCGAAGAAAAATCATGGCCTTGACCTTATCTTGACTAGTTTCTTCATTTCCTGGTAAAATAGCCTTTCCTAGACCCTTAGCATCTAGATGGATTTCAGCGTCTAAGACCCAGGATAGATAATTCTTTCCCGTGATATCAAGAGCTGTAAACTCAAGTTTGGCAAGGTTGGCCATGATTCAAACTAAAAATAATGATAACAATTAGAATCACGGTAAAATTGATGAAACATAAAACATCATTTTGAATTAAAACATATCATAATCAACATATTTTTAAACAACATAATTAAAGGGAGAAAAATTTCATGAGTAGCCAACATATAATTCAATAAAGAAAATTTCTTGAAAATATTCTCCCTCTCTCTTTCTACTTTTCTCCTTTATATATGTTGTTATATGTTATTTATTGGAATATAAATGGTGTATACAAAGAGGAGGAAATTATAGCAATAAAAATGGTATAAAGAATAAAAGAGGTAACACTATATAGTCATATATAATACTATAAATAAAATGACAATAATATGGTAATAAATGTAAATAAGAGTAAATGTAAACATATACAATATATATATATATATATATATATATATATATATATATATATATATATATATATATAAACATAAATATAGCAATAACAAGGGTGAAATGGCAAATAAATTAAATAATAAAAAAATGAATTATAAATAAGAAACAAATAGAATAATAAATGTGGTGATGAAATAAAAAAATGTAAAAGGAATAATTAAAAATACAATACAAATAAATAATAAAATATTAGAAACAATAAACAAACAAAACAAAATGGCTTAATAAAATGAAATAATATAACAGCATCAGTAAATGAAAAATAAAATAACAATAAAATGAGATAAATAACGTAAAATAAAGAAATATAAATAATAGAATATAGCATGAAATGTAAATAAAATATAAATAAAATAACTATAAAAAAAATGAACTAAAAGAAGCCTGAACAAAACAACAAAATGTATGAGAAGAAGATAATCGAATGAAAATAAATAAACATAAATATAAATAACAAAACGAAATGAAATAGAATGAAATACTAGAAAGTTGTGCCAACATAAAATCAGAATGATAAGCAAATAAAATTAACTATTATAAAATGTAAATAACAACAGAATCTAAAATAAAGAAATATAAATGAAAATAACAAAAATCTCCAATCTCAGCCATGGAACCCGATATATAAAACAATTGGTAAAAAGATCTCTTTAATTCCATACAATGGCTCAGATCATCCCAGATAGATTAAATAGAGATATGGTAAAAGAAGATAGAGGAAAATGTTGAGAAAACGGTAAGGGGAAAAAAATACCTTGGTTAGAGAATCGTACTGATAACGTGTTATAAAAATGGGAAAATACAAGAGATGTCAAGCAAGAAATGAAGAGAGATGAAGAGAGAACTAGAGAGAAAGATGGAGCAATATCTTATTCATTTGGATGCCAACAAAGTGTAGTACATAGTGCTCTATTTATAGGCCCTCATCCACAACTAAGAGTTACACAAAGTAAATGGCAAACTTTAATCCTCATGAGTGCACACATTGTAACCTTTGAGTTATGGGCATAAAAACTCCTAAAGATCATTCATTTGAGAGGTTATGGGATGTAGCAAATGAAAGGTCAAGAGTTGGGAGCTCATGGACATCCACCTTAATTAGTATTTTACAACAATGTGGTATTTAACGGTCTTTTTCCCTAATATTAATATAATCTTTAAATATATATAATAATTTTATATTTTTTTTTTTTTATATTTATATCATTACATACATATATACTACTGTTTTATTTAATTATTATGTGAGGGTTTGACACTTTGGCTGAACGATCTAACCGAACCGTCGTGACCCGCTATCCCTCCAGGCTTAATATTCGTCCGACTATTAAAGCCATTGCCCTTCAACATGCGTGATTAATCAAATCAATCACTGTGCGAATTTTGGTTATAAGGCAACCTTGATCATCCTAGCGTTTTCAAAGCAGCCAGCAAATGGTCGAGAAAAGCTCGCTCCAAACCTTTCTGCTATTTCGGCCTCCATTCCTGATTTTGACCTGCAACCAATCCTTCAGGTTTATATCCAAGAATCTCCTCTAGTCGGAGTGACCTACAAGTTCAAGCTAGTATTAGGTTGAGCTATTGTATCAACTACTGAGAGTGTTAAACCATAAACATCGCCACTGAAATTCTGGATTTTGAGCTTCTTGCATTGTGAAATACTTGGCTGGACCAAGCTACACTGTTACTTTCTCACTATTTTGTGAGTTGGTATAGTTGAAACATTCATTGGCTGTGTTACTGAGTGTTCTTGCTCAAGCTTGTAGTCACTGCAATTTTATCCAGCTAGGTGGCTTTAGGCACATTCGAACCTCATTTGATTTTTTGCCTACTTAGCCAAGAAGTCCATCCTGAAATCCTTTCAGAACTGATCATCCCTTGCTGAGTTATGGTCCTGAGTTTTTGATGCCCTATTTACATACCCGTGCATCTCTGTTTCACTTGTTACATTTCATTGTATTTTGGCTAAATTCTCAAGTTGTGCCATCTTCATTAGTTGCAATTGACAGTATCGCTGAAATTTTGACTTGCATTAAACCTGTTCATTTGGTGTTAATTTGTAGTGACCCTTGATTGAATCAATTTCTAGTTAATTAGGACTCCTCAAAGAGACTAGACTGGGTTAGACCCCATACACATCAGGGTATCTTGGTATAAATTTAGTAGCCTAACAACAAGGTTGGCGCCGTTGCTGCTGGGGAGTCATTGTTGGTTAGGATTTGTTTTGGTTAGGTGACAACTTTAATTTGCTTTTAGAGTGTCTTTGAGTGCTTTGACTTAGTTTCCAGCTTCTGGAACTTTATTGAAGTTGCTGGACATTGGATGCTTTCTTCCATTAGAGCTTGATTGATTTTTACTTGCACTTTAGTGGAAGTATTGCTTGCTGGAATTGATAGAAACTGAACATAATTGGAAAAAAAAAACATTCATTCATTGTGAGTTCTCACTCATTTGAGCAATTGTTGTGATTTGTGGCTGGAAACTTAAGTTCTGCACATTACAATTTTTGCTGTCATTTTGATAAATCATTGGTGTAATTGATGAGTTTGGTTCTGGTGGATTTTTTCTTCTGAATTGAGTGAACTTGCTAAACATTCTTCAATGCAAAGTTGCTGGAACTGAGTGATTTCAGTGACTGGTATTTGAGTATTGTGTTTCTGCATTCACTTGTGCTGGTGCATCATTTCAGGTTAGTGTACGCATTTACACCTGCAGCAAGCATTTGCCAATTGCTTGATTGTTTTGGCAAATTCTTTTTCTGAACTTGAGTTGGGTGCTGTGAAATTTTAAGTTAGGCAAAATAGATGAGTTAAGTTACTCAATTCAAAGCTATTCTACCTAAATCATTTGATTGGACCACTTTAAGAAAATAAACAAATATTTCCTGTCTTTTTGTGTTGTACTGCAGTTTGTCTGGATTTCACTGCCCCCCCCCCCTCCCCGCAATTTTTGATTCATCTGTGGATGGCAAGTGTTTTTCTGGGTTGATAGTCTCTCTTTTGTTCAGCGTTATACTTATCTTGAAGATTGTACATTCAGCTTTTAGCAAGCTGAGGCTTTAAATTTGAATCTTGACTGTGGAAATTCACTGGCTATATGATGTTTTTACTCTCTGAATGTTGATAATCTGATTGAATTCGCTGTTTAGATTCAGGTTGTTACTTCTAACTTGCTTATACTGAGTGTTACTTCATGCTAGTGCGTTGATTTGAAATATTGCACAACACTCAAATTCTGCAAAATTTTGGCATTTTTAGCTTGATCTGAATTATTGCTGTGACCTGAGATAATTGTGCAGCTTTCACATGCTGACCACTTAGCCTCAAATCTGATTTATTGGCCAAATTTACCCTACATGTGCATTTTGACTTGATTGAGCATTAATACTTAATTCCTAGCAGAGATTTGCCTCTGAACTTGGTCAACAACTGGAATCTTCATTATTCTGTTATCATTGAGTTTGGTTGACATTGCTCAAAGTGCACGATTGCTATTTGCAAATGCGTGTTGCCAAACTTTAAGTGTAATGATATGGTTTTGATGCTTCCTACTAATGATTATCGTATTGTAAGGATGTTGTTGTTTTTGAAAGAACCCTTTGATTACAATGAGATTGAATTCTCCCATGCATGCCACGAAGGAGTTCATGCTAGTTGTTGAAATAGAGTTACACATATTAGAATAATATAATTTTCATTTTTACTAAGATGGATAAACTTTCCGCAGCCAACTTAAAAAGTGTACGGAAGAACAAAATTACAGAATGGACAACACTACAAAATATGGAGCTTATAATTCAATTTATAATGATTAAGTTTAAATAGTATAACACTTTATTTTCAGGAAAAGAATTACAAATACAATTAGTCTGTATTTCTTTCAATCTTGTTTTGATTTTTCTATCTAGCATCTACTTCTGTGACTGTAACCTGGTTCACAGAGTATGATTCTTCTTGTTGGATTGGAGAATCAGTATCAGTATTAGTCCTTGCAACAAAACCTGGTTTCTTAGGATGTGGTATTGAAGCATTTTCACTACTCAACATTAACACCACAGAAGACATTGTTGGTCTATCTTCTGGTCTTTCTTGAACACAGATTAAACCCACCTTTATGCATCTTAATGCTTCAGATGATGAATATGAATTACCAAATGATGGATCCACCAGTTCCAATGCACTTCCTTCATTCCATAGCCTCCATGACTATCACAAAAGAACAAGTAGCAGTGTTCTGTTAGCAAAGGATATTTATGAACAAGGAAGCACTTGAGCTTTAGAAAATATGGGTTCGTTCTTACATGTCCAAGGAGGTTTAACTCATTTGAGGAAAAATATCCTTTGTTCTTCTTGCCACTTACTATTTCTAGCACAAGAACTCCAAAGCTAAAAACATCAGATTTTATAGAAAAGAGTCCATCCAATGCATATTCTGGAGACATATAGCCACTGCATAAGAATTTTCAGGAATCATTAGGATAGAGTAGAACTTTTCTATTTTCAAATACAACTAGGTATAGGTTATAGCTGTACTTACAATGTCCCAGCAACTCTTTTTGTTTTTGCTTCTGTTTGATCATTGCCAAAGATTCTAGCCATTCCAAAATCTGATATCTTAGGATTCATTTCTTTGTCAAGCAATATGTTGCTTGCCTTGAGATCCCTATGAATAATTCTAAGTCTAGAGTCTTGGTGGAGATAAAGAAGTCCTATTGCTATTCCACATATAAGGTTGAAGCGTAATTGCCAGTCCAATAAGGAACTTTTTTCTTTGTCTGTAGATAGTTTCTTACTAGTTATCATAAAAATCAGGTGCTCAAATAAACTTAGTCTAGAATCAGATATTCTTATGAAGAAACATTCAAAGTAGGTTATAGTTAATGTGAAAACAACTTACCAAATACGAAAAAATCAAGGCTTTTATTTTCCATGTACTCATAAACAACCATCTTTTCCTCCTTCTCAATGCAGCAACCTATCATTAGTACAAGATTTCGATGTTGAAGCTTCACAATCAACTTTACTTCATTCTTGAATTCATTGATCCCTTGCCTCGAGCTTTTTGACAACCTCTTTACAGCAATATCATACCCTTCAAACAATCTACCCTGTGATTATCACAATACATCAATCCCATCAATGATATCCTCTGGGGTGATCAATAGGTTAAGATGTTTGAAAATCTACAATATCTATCAAATTACCCTGTAAACACTACCAAAGCCTCCTTCTCCAAGTTTATTTGCCTCTGAGAAGTTGTCTGTAGCCATTGTTATGGTATGAAAATCAAACAATGGCAACTCTAGATCATCCATGTTCGTATCACCGGAATGTTCTGTATTTCTTGAGATTAAAAGTATATCTGGACTTGCCCCAGAAGCACCTAGAATGAAGAGAGGCAGGCACACATTATATCAAGCAGAATTAACACAACACCTCACCAAAACAACTATAAACTTTGCATGTTACATCTTTATTACCTATCTTGTCTGCTTTTCTTTTTGGCATACTTTGTGACTTTCTCTTCCACAAAATAAACATAATCAAACCCAAAACTATGATAATTGCTCCTACTGTAATGCCTATGATCATGCCCGTATTTTTCTTCTTGCCTGGGCCACTTTCAGATCCTGAGTCAGCTGAGAAATAAACAAAACTCTTAGCTCAGTCATGTCCTTTGAATTTGGCCTAACATGGGTATGTTAATCTGTGAATCTAGAAATATTAACTTGTAGCAGCAGTCAAACAAGTAGTTAAGGTGATGAAGCAAAGAAAGAAACTTACTAACAACAGAAGCAGCAACTCTGACAAGATATCTTGGCCACCTGCAGAAAGCTGCTTCATGTCTTTTAGTTCCTCGGTCCATATAACACAGCCTGTTCCTCCATTAGTGATTTTCTCATTAGCATAAGCACTACAAGAACAATTTTTCCTGCACTTATCCTCACATTCTGAAAGGGACATGCTATTGTTCACAAACACATTCATTGTATCAGGTAACTCCACATGGTGCAGCTGCAAGAACTTGTCTGTTGGACAGTCCAAACCTGTTGTTCTTGCACAGCCATTGGTGAAAACTATCTGATCCCATTCATTCTGATTTTTTGGTCTGAAACCTTGAAAGCATTTACATACAGGAAAAGCATTGGCATCACATATACCACATGGACCACACTGAGAGTAATTATTACATGGGTGTTGAGGTGCAGACCATACCATGGTCCAACTTTGACTTCCTTGTGTTCTTGCAAATCTGTGAAGATCACCCGTCCAACTTATAACAATCCTTGTTAGCATAGATTGATTAACCTTCAAAACCGAAGGGAGCGTGAGGTACACCTTGTCTGAATCTTGAACAACAGTATCTAGAAAAAAAACGTCTGATGCTAGTACTTGTATTCCACTAAATCTGATACCATCCCATGGTCCAATTCTAAATGTCTTGATCTCTTTGTTATACCAAAACGCTTCTGGGATTCCATGGTGTTCTAGTCTCACAGAGTAATCTCCACTTGAAGGGTCATCTTCGCTCCTCCACGAGTTTATATGCCATTCAATGCCTTTGGTCAAGTCCCATCCTAGCTTCATACCAGGTAACAAAGTGTCTGTGGGAAAATCAAAGCTGTTCCAGAGAAAGTTGGCGGTGTCATCTGTTCCTGTTGCTTCTTTAATTACCAGATTCCCAGAATCCAGAAGCTTGAGCACAGGATTTGAAGGTGCAGATTGTGATTGATTCGAGGACCACAAGGAATTTCCTGCTGGATCAAGAAGAACCAGGTTTGCTCTGTCTCCAATTTTCAGAGTTGCAGTGGAATTTTCAAGTGGGGCGTCTCTGTTTGCAACCCAGACGATTGTTGTCCGAGGAATGCTCTTGTACCAGATTCCCAAGTACCATTTGGAAGAAGTTGAATTGAAGAACCCTAATTCAAACACTTGATTGGAAGATACAAGGGTCTGGTTAATCCCTAGTGATTGGGTTGAATTTAAGGTATCACTAGAGAATGAAACTGCAGAAAATAAAGGGAGTACAATAAAAAAGCTCCAGAAGAGATTAATATGGAGGCAGCCAAGAAAACCTCCCATGTTCTTGGATTGAAAAGGTAGAAAAAGGAGCAAAAGCTTGATAATGGCGGAGAATGAGGATTGTCTAAATCCATGATATTGTTAAAATAACCTGGTTAGTCTGAATTCTCCCCGTTTGCTTCTGGTTTTTGGTCTGGGATGTCAACCCAAAGATGATCGTTCTAAGTATATCGATTTCAATTAAAATATGAGTTTGTTGACATTTTATGCATATGGTACTGATGATTGCATATAATATGTCTGTGTAGATATATTTTAAAGTTGATTGATTCGTATGGCAGTGACCTCGCTTGGCCTAACCTGTGGCTAATTTATTTTTACTAATAATGCCACGTCACTATTGCTGGCCACTGGCCACTAAATATTGTAAACTCATAATAGCTCTTCCAAGTTTCAAATGTGTGACCTGCTCTTTTTATGTCCCTTCTTACCGTTGAACTGGAATAAAAATATTAAACTTGCAGTATCACGCACATATTCAATTACTTATATTTTGAATGACCTAAATTAGAGTACATGTATATTAGATCCTTGGATCTTTGTCGCCAATAAAATTTCAATGGGGGCATTTTTCTCCAGTTTTTCCTTTTTTATAATAAATCGATTCAAAGAAATTACATTCTAAAACATAAAGAACAACTAGTAGATACAAATATAAGCATCATGAACAACCTTAAGATTTGTGAATGGAGATGAAATGCTGAAAAGTATCTATATAAATATGATTTGTGTTTGTTGGGGCCGTTCCACAGTGCAACTTGCCATTGGCTTAACACTTGTTTCACTTTTTGTCTAACGTGATGCAATATTTTTACATTAAAATATTTGTCTTGGGCTGCTAACTTTAAACCAAGCCAGAATTATTTAGCATTGGCCTTTAGAAAATCAACCAAAAACTATTCTTATGTGTTTTATCTTCTCTTAAAATTCAAATCCTAAAGCATTTTAAATTCCAAATATCAAATTTATTCTTTATTTGCCATTCTCTCTCTGTTTTTTTTTTATATTTTAAATCTAAACTAATATCTGTCTTCAATTTTCTACCATCACCTACTCCCAATCGATGAAATTTGACTCTTCTCCCCCCCCCTCTCCATGCCTTCAATCTCTTTTTGGTCATTCTAGTGACAAAGCTAACCTTAGAAGAGGAGGGATGGTTTCTAGATTTGGCAATGACACCAACCGAAGAAGAGAGACGGTAAGAATGGCGATGACAATGGCGAGAATTTTGTTTCTTAAATATTTTTTAACTATTTTTAAAAATTAAACATTAGATCGATTGTTATGTAAGCTAGTCTAGTTGTTATTATAGATATATTTTTTAAATATTTAGATCGGTTGTAAGGAGGACTGGTTTAGAAAAGTTTGCTCTAGTTATTTATACTCACTTTTGCTCTCAACTTCATCTCCCGCCTCGTGAAGTCGTGCACGCACTCTCGGCCGCTATGCTCTGTCTCTATCTCTCTCTCCCCACCATCGAGATGGCCTGGTCTTTGTTTTTGTCATGCTTTCCCTCTCTATCATAACCGTTGTGCTCTCGCATTCGACAACTATCGATGGCTTTCACAAACCCTTGCTCGCCCTATTTTGTAATTGTTGTCCTTTGTTGTCTTTGCTTGCATTGACTTTTTAATCGGTTGTTAATAATTCTTTCTTATCTTCCTTCGTTGTCGCAACCCTGAGTATATATATGCAAAGGAAAGATAACGGTAGACACAACATTAATTAGGTGGTCTGGCTATGGTTTCAGCATCGACGCTAAACTTACCTTAGGTACCTTTTCTTCCCTCCACATTTTTTGTTCATGCTACACAAGTTATGATACATGAAAGTTTAGATTTTATTTTTGTCTTACCTCCAAATAAATAAGAAGAATGTTGGCTCCTTGTACTTATGTTCACCTGACCCTTTAAGGCCTCAAATAGAATATAGCGACCCTTGAATTAGGTGCTAAATTTACTAATCTTAGGGATTTTGACCCTTTTACGCTTAAAATAGAATATGGCTCTGGCCTACCTCAGTTTTAGGTGATAGAAGACTCTTATTTAATGAAGCTAAGTCTAACATAGTTGACATACAAATTTGAGAACTCTATTTTGTATGGTTGAATATGGTCATGTGATGAGGTATTGTTTGAGAAGAAAATCGAAGTGAAGGGCAATCACTACAAAAAAAAATCGTCTTTTAATAAAGGTTAAATTGTAGCTATTACAAAAAATCGCTACAAATATCAAGATTTGTATGGGTTTTTAGGCAAGCTACTACAAATCTGCAATGGTATGAATTGTGCCAATGGCTCGTTGGCCTCCACACCCGAGTAAGGATTCACACTCTTGAAGAAATGATGCAAGTGTTATCCAGAGGTGCAAGTCCAGTGTACAAAATAGATATGCACCCAAGTGATATATGAGCACTCGAGCAAAGGATGAATTTGTGCAAGTGCTAGCTGGAAAATATGCAATGCACTCGAATGAGACTTGTTGGAACTCAAGTAATGCTCTAAAAAAAGTCCAAATGCAACAGACTTTCAATGATCAATCCGAACACGGTTCAATATTATTTATTTATTATGGTTTCACTTATTATTATTATTATTATTATTATTATTATTATTATTATTATTATTATTATTATTATTAAACTTCATTTAACATCTATTTCAAGTATGAAACAGAAAATTGAATTTTTAAATCTAAGATGCATGCAGTAATTCAAAAACGGCAGACATGATCATTTCATCCAAAATCAAAAGCACGCACGTTACAAACCTACGACCATATCTTGTCTGGAGATGCTGCTCCACTCCACCAACGGTTATTACTCAACGGACCAAAACCAACGTGCACAAATACAGAGCTTCAAAGACCATTAAAGATAGAGAACACAAAATGTGAAAATCATACAAGCAAACACACGAGTCTTATTTTTTTCATATATACTTTGTATTCATATTGTACATCAATGTTTATCATTTCTACTCTGTGAGGAGAGTCAAAAACACATTT